>OX465095.1:15459830-15652330 GCA_949987625.1 Chalcis sispes | reverse complement strand
TACCTCTATATTAACATTGGGAAACAACGAATGAATAAAACATTAAACCATCGTATTTTTTTCTTTTAAAACGAGGTCGCAAATAAAATTTGCTTAAATTTCGTCTTACTTTTTTCGTTTCATCGTTTTCCGTCTGCGCAGTTTTCTTTGACTGCAGCTCTGTGTAGTTCAGCAGCAGGAGCTATTTATTTTGCTAGTTCTTCTTCAAGCTTCTTAACCATCTTATTTTATTTATTAAGTGTATTTTTTACCTTTTAAAATGCAATTATTTTATTTCTGGATCTCGTTAAGAACGTTGCGCAAACAAGTAAATGCTGAATAAAATATTCTTTGCTATAAAAAATTTTTTATCTCTTTTTTTTTTGTTTTCTTTTTTTTTTTAGTTTTTTTTTCTTTTATACACGAGTTAATAATTTAAAATTTTTAATAAGCAATTATCTTAACGAATAACTGTTCTTTGTTTTAAAAGTTTTACAACTGAGGTATTTTAAAATCACAGTTTAGAATTTATTGTGAAAAATCGTTCGCAAGCTATAGGCGTAATAATTTTCATTGTTTACTGCGTTAAAATTTTCATAAACAGTGCATGAATATTTAATGTTGGTTCAATGTAGGTTGAAAATGAAACGAAATAAATCAAAATAATATAGGTTTATACACATTAAGATAAGTAAAAACAAAGATGTATATAGATTATTTTTTTTTTTATATAAATTTGTTTCGGAATTAAATTGTACCTTAACACGCTCGCGACATTTGTGCAAACTGTTTCATGTGTAAAATGTATTTTTCGTTTGGGAAAAAATGGTAATAAATTATTGCTTATAAATTCATGCTTCACGATTTTATTAATAAATTTTCAATGCCGCGCGCGGGTCATTTATAAAACGTCTTATTTTAATGTTTAATCCGTTGTCATAGTAATCAATTGTTACGGTGACAATGGCGCTTAAATATTTTAATATTTGAATTTAAGTTATCTCGCGTAAATCGGTTTCTTATCAGAAAGAAATAAAAGAAAAAGTAGAAAACAATAAAGTTTACGAGACGCACTTTTATGAAGGACATGAGTGTTCATCAATAACCAAAGTAACTTCGTCGAGTATTCGATACTGTACGTTCGCGCGAGAACACCGTAAATTTAAGTCTATTACCGATGAATTTTTTACAAGACAATGCTAATGTCACTCCGTAAATATTACATGCGAAGAAAAAGGGAAAGAGAAGAGAAAAAAAAAAATATATATATATATATATATGTGTGTGTGTGTATGTATATATACACGAGGCACACGGAGTATACATTGAGACGGAGACTCACACATGAGAGAGCGAGAATAAATATATATGTTACGGGCGATGCGTGTGCAGCGTTTGCTCGTCTAGACTACGGAAAAAGAAGGAAAAAGCAAAAGTGTAAGGTTGGACAGTTGGCAACATTAAATATTCACCTAGGATCGCCTAGAATTTATTTATATGACTTTCCGACTCTCTCTCTCTCTCTCTTTCTTTCTCTTTTCGCATATATTTTACTCGCGGCTCGGCTCACATGCCTCGAAACATTGACGTATAGCTGTGTGCGTGTGTGTGTGTGTGTGTGTGTGCTCTTGCCAGTATTGTAAAGTTTGCATGAACGTTAAATTTTTGCTTCTTGCATTTTGTTTGTCAATGAAAAATAACGATAACGTTGTTTTATTATTTCACGGTATGGTTGAAATGTGCTTTGTTAAATTAATTACGGTAAAATTGGATCAATTTAATATTACTCGCTATAAAGTTTATAATTTCGCTTAAATGCTACTATACTAATTACGTGCAGTGATTTATTAAATAAAATTAATTGATATTTATTGCGATTTTTTAATATAAGACGGATTTTTTTTTTTTTTTTTGTTTTCAATGTTAATTTAAATAGGCAACGATTGAAATAATCAAAACTTTTAAAGATATTCACATTAGCTTTTCATTATTCAATAAAACGAATTTTACATTCAAAATAAAAAAATCACAGATACAAGATTAAAATTAAAATGAAAATTTAAAAACGACGAGTTTAAAGGATATATCGCCAAGTTAACTTTAATATAAAGACTGCGTATCTACAACCGAGTTTTTATTTGTCGCATCAAAGCAAAGTCGATTCTTTGTTACCGTATAACTGCTGAAACAGATTCTTTTTAATAGGAGATACACACGCGGCGATAAAACTGTAAATTAATGCTTGGTTAATTTTTTTTTTCTTTTGCTCTTATTATTTAAAAATTAATGAAACATGTTTGAAAATTAAATGAAAAATTTAATCACGGCGAAAATTTACTTTGATATATAATACCTCACAGCATTTGACTTTAATTTATCTACAATTTTCTATTTACATTTTTAACATAATACTTATAAAATAGAAACACGTTATAAATTGATTATTTTATATCATCAAACCGAATTTTATTTACGTACTTTTAAATATTTTATGACAAAGTTAAATCAATATTAAAATTAAATTACTATCGTGTAATTAATGATCGAATCCGATTAAATATAAGTAGCAAAACGAAAAAGAGCAACAATTTTTTAAATATATAAAACATGTAAGTTTTAACGTTTATTTATATTGATGTCTATTGTTTTTTTTTTTTTTTTTGTTTGTTTTTTTTTTATTATTTATTTTTTTTTATTTTTATGAAATTACAAAAGTCATTTTAAAGCGTAAATTGAAAATTATCCGTATAAAATTTTAAACTGGCTTAAATTTAAATAAATTATGTAATTATTTATTGCATAATATAACTTGATTATAGAAAAATATCAGAAAATATATTATGAAAGCCAATATTACGCTTGGCTTCTCTCATATTAACATGGTCCATTTATTAGACCTTTTAGAGTTTGAGTTTAAAAGCATCACCTGTAGAAGTAAGTTAATGCAAATTCTAATTATTTTCATCGTAATATATTACAGCCGTTCGGTGTATATTTATCTTTACGTTTCTTTTCTCTCTTTTTTTTTTTTTATTTTTTATTTTTTTAATGCAATTGATTACAATAAAAATTAAAATACAGTGTCAATAATTTAGATTTAAATTTTTTAATTAGCTTTAAAATTGTTATTGATTTATTTACGGTTTGTTTTTAGATATATTGAACATTTTTTTTTTTTTTTTTTTGTCAGCATTGGAAAATTTTGTAATTAGATTGCTTATTACATGAAAAACAATTACTATTTGTAACTTTTAAAGCTGCAAATTGTTATGTGATGATAAAAAAATTAACAAAATTCATAAATACGTAATCGTAATAGCCATAACGATTAAGTAATTGTACAAGTTATCACAAGGCTCTTCTAACTTGTAAACAACTATGAAAATGTATTAAATTATAGTAATGTAATTAATGGTATTAAATAATTTCGATATAGTTTATTTATTAATGTTAAGCAAAATTTTTTTAAACGGAATTTTTATTACGGAAAAATACTGTTATACTAATTATACATAAAAAATGTAGTGTGTACGTTTTACGAATAAAGTAAGGTATTTGACTAATCTTAAAAAAACTCTCTTCTCTTGCATTTCTTTCATAATGATTATTGCACTCGATGTTTATAAAATATTTTATCGATGTTTTTATTCCCATCGAAACCATTTCAACCGATTTACTTTGAAAACAAATAAGAGACGAATACTGTATCGTTGATTGAAAAAGCACAAATATTTTCAAGAGACGAGCAGCGAAGTCGAAACATTCAAATTTCATTTTGAAAAGGCAAAAAAACAAGCGAAAGATATAAAATAAAATAAATAAAGAAAAAAAAAAAAAAAAGAAGAAGAAAAAAAAAAAGAAAAAAAAAGTGACGACGACGGCACGGAAATATCCCTTGGAATTCGAGAGACTCGCGTAAACAGTTGTGTATGTGAACGCGTGTGTAAATTTGCGCGAGTGAAAATTCACGATGTTCTGAATTCAAAGATCGTACCGGCAAGCCCGGCGCACGAAAAATTTTTTTATCTCCTTTGTTCATCGTACTCCTAGCGCCGTAGTCCTTTTACTTTATATTTGCTTTTAAAAGCGGATGTCAATTTTCAGGATCTGGATGTATAAAACGAAGGACAAAAGCATCGAGATGTATGTGTACTCGTATAGGCAAGAACCACTTCAATATCTCATAAATTAAATTTTCTTGGATTTAAAATTACTTAAGGATAAGTGAAAGCACGTTTCTTTGTGCTTACTTTGGGTGAAACATTCTTTTGAATGATGTTATGTTTAAATTGATAAAATAAATGTGAAAGGTATTTTAAATTATATATTGTTAAAAATTCAAGTCATTTTTCTACGTGAATTATGCGCGTATTCGTTAATCTTAGAATATTCCGATATTAAGATAAAATTTTAATTTTTATGTACGTCGATTTCGATTGATTATTTACTTATATACGTACGTTAAAATGTGTACGTGTGGTCACATGAAAAGCTCAATTTTAACATTTTTTTTTTTTTTACAATTATTTTAAGGTTTTTCAATTATCAATTATGCAGCAATGCATAAAGGATTTTCGTTTTAATTATAAATTTGAAGAATAGCTTTCGTTGTATCAAAAAGTTTTTTCATTACGAATTCGGAATTAAAGTTTTGTTTTAAAAATTTGTTCACGAGCCAATATAACTTTTATAATCATTGGAAGTAAGCAAAATAAAAAAAAAAATTAGAATGTAATTAAGTGATTTATGACCATAAAAATTTTTTGTTTAACCTTATTAAAGAACATTGAATTAAAAAATTAATAGAGTTTTAAAGTTGTTGTTAAGCATTTTTAATCGGAAATTGAGTATCCTAATTTCAAGCTTAATCATCTCGATTATTTTTATACGTTTTAAATCCGACAAAATGTTGAGTTGCATTTTTTTAAATATGATCTTGTTATTCTTTATAATAAATAATTTTTAAATAAAATATTTAAAATATAGATATTTTATCTTTTTTTTTTTTTCTAATTTTAATGCTTATAAATTTATTTTATAAAAATAATATAAAAAAAAAAAAAAACAAAAAAATAATCATTAGCATTTTTTTATAAAAATAATATATTGTATTGAGTATTTTAAAATAATGAAAAACGTAAAGATAAAGATAAACAATTAATTTTGTGAATACAAACTTATTTTATTCTTAATCATGTGTTAAAATTTGTTAATAATAAGGCCTAATTAATAATATTTCAAATTTTAATAATTATTACGTGTAACAATTTTATTACGAGGTAGTTTTAATTTATTTGAATAAGTTATTTTTATTAATTAATAAGATATATGTTATTGTATATCTTATTATTATTTTAATAATTTTAACATTAGAATAAGAATTTTAATATGATATCTTGAAAGGTAAATTTTAATAACGTTTGGAATATTTAAACAATATTGAATTTTATTTTATTTCTTGCTCGAAACTTCTCTCATTAGAGTACTGCTTATATGTAAGAAGAAATTGAGTTCATTGTGTAAAATAAAAGTCAATCTTTTTTTATTTGAAAATTATCCATAACTATTTGCAAACGTATTTAAGGAATGCGCTCACTTAACGTTGTACCTTATATCAAAGTGTAATTATAACTTGTTGCATTCACTTGAAAATAAAAAAAAAATAAAATAAAATAAAAAAAAATAAAAAAATGAAAGACAGAAAATAAATAAATAAACGTAAGGTAAATCGTTGGACTTTTTTTACGTTCGACAAAAAATTTCGTTCAATTCTTTAGAGTAACGAGAGTTGAACAAGATCCAAAAGCTTACCTTGCGGTGAACTCGCTAATTTCTCTTTCCGTTCGCCTCAGTGGCGGACTCGTCGCCGCCGTAAACAACGGGCGAATTTCCGGGGAAAGCGCAATATCCAAACGCGCTGCGTACCGCGTAACGACGATAATAACCAAAACAACCTATTGGGAAAAAACTTCCGCCCGTCAATCAAAGCTCGTTTAGAGTTTATTTTATCGGTACCTCATCGTAGTGTCTTCGCTCTCGCACTCGATTGATAACGAATACAAACAAAATAAAATAAAAAGAAGTCAACCGGAAAAAATAAATTTAAACGAACTCGCGAATTAAGAGATACGAGAGCTCGATAAAGCCCGTTCAATGCATGTTTTCGTACAACTGGGGGGAAAGGGGTTGGGGGATGTCTCCAAACGTCCAACGTCCTCGCGCCACGAAGGCCCGCGCACCACTGACTGTTTCTACTGCCGGCACTGCCGCTATACTCGAGCGTACACCGAGCGTCGACGCCGAACGACGCGTCGCGGCGCTTTTCTATCTTCGTCTCACTCTCTCTCACTCTCTCTCTCTCTCTCTCTCTCTCTCTTTTCTTTCGTTCAAGGGCTTGGCTTCTGCTTCCTCTACATCTTTTCCGCTTCGTCTTCTTCTGCTTTTTCTTCTTCTCTTTGTCTTTGGTGACGACAAAGTTTTTTTATTTTCCCTTTCTTTTTTTCAAAGCTGTAGCGACATACTCGCACGCTCTCGATTTCGCGTTTATTTTTGTATTTGAAGTGGCGCTTGTTTCAGCTTTCTTATGTACACACGCGCGCATATTTTGTAATAGCGAAAAATTTCTCGCAAAATTTTATTGAGTCAATGTATTGCTATGGAAAAACGGATCGTGAATTCGTATGTTTTTTTTTTTTTTTTTTTTTTTTTTTTTTTTTTTTTTTTTTTTTGTGACTTAATCCTACACAAACGCGACGAAGGTTGTTGATTTTTCTCACACCGATTCGGCACCATAAATCATGAAAATTTTGGAGTCTTTTCAAGAAAAATGAAGTTCAATGATTTAAGTATCGTCGAATTAGTATGTAGGTCAAACGTATAATATTTGAAAAAATTAAAAATATCTGGATTATTCATTTGTGACTCGTTAAGCTTTCACAAATAATCTTAATTTATTAAAATTTCATTCACACTTGATTTCGTTTACTGAAAACTAATAATAACTTAAATGGTATTATTAATTAATCGATTTGTTGAACAATGATACAAATGTTAAGATTTTAATATTTTAATTTACGTATATAAACGTATTGCTATTTATATTCATTTTTTACAGAACATATTGATCTTGAAAATATAAATTACTGTATTGCGTGCACAAAATTTATATTAAAATAACATTTTCACATTGTTTACAGAATACATTTTCAAAATAATTTTTACAGTAAAAATCTGTCTTTATTCTTGGATAGTAGCCAATAGCGAGAAAATTTATTAGTATTCTAGTTATTGAATCGATATTTATTCCAGTTTAAGAAATTTACAATTCAAAAATGCTTTGGTTAGGTTGAATTTTCACAAATGATATGAAATGAAAAAATAGAATGTTTTAAATTCAAAAAAAAATTTTTTTCAATCTAATTAACGCAGAAAGTTACTCTTTACATTATTTGAAAAGTATATCACTGTATTTTAAGCATTTTTGTGATATGTACGTAGCAATATATCGATTATATTTCAAAAAAAAAATTTTTTAAATTCAAGTTATTTTATTTATATTTATTTTTTTAAAAAATTATACTTTTTTAAATTATGTATAAGTTATATTATGCGTAAGTAATAGTTTTAAGTTGCTATATGTATATATGTCTATATTTACGTTGTGCTGATAAATTAAAAAATTCTTATATTTAATTACAAAATATATAAATCAATTGAAATTATAAAATTTTTTTTTGTATCAAATATTTATTTTCTGTCTTGAAAAAATTGTAAATAATAGTATCAAAACTTAGGTATTTTCAATGTGATAAGTATTTTTCACATAAATACACACGTACATGCATAAATTATACAATACTTAACTTATTTTATTGATTGTTCAATATCTTTGTGTATTAGTTCACGTGCATTCAAACTTTTTATTTATTAAACAAGAAAAAAAAAAAAAAAAGAACTCTTCTTTTTACGATATTTCTCTTTAAAACATTTTTTTCAACAATTTTTATTTGCAAAGCAGTTTGTAATGTTGTCAAGATTAATGCAAATTTATCATAATAAAAAATATTTGGTTATATCGTGCTTCACAACATATAGCTATAAAATCTTTCTGTCTTTTCTCTCTTGTTTCGCGTTACGTGTCCGACTGACAGATTATTATGTAGCGATCCCACACGTGCGTGAAACGATTATTTTCAGTCAATTGATTTTCATGAAAGTATCATATGCTAACACGAGATTGAATTTCAATTTAGCTATGGAAATCAACTGGATAAAAATACATTTGTATACGATAAAAAATAAAATTTTAAGATGATTTTCTTGTTTTTATTTATCATCGCTTTAATGAATTATTCGTAATGTCAAAAAATAAATTAACATTTATTAAATTACATTTATTATTACAGAAATATGTATTACAATTTAGTATATACATATTTCTGTATATTTATGGAAAAATAAATAAATTTTAATATTTAATCGTTGATATTACAGTGAAAGTGAATGATTATGATGATAAAATAAAATTGAATAATTCATAAAAGTATCCTTATACAATTGTATTTGTTAACGATTTTATTATAATATATATGATAAATATATAAAAACAAACATTTTATGCCTTGTTCTAGATTAGATAAACCCTTCACTAAGATCGGTATATTTTATTAATCATTTGAACAAATACTTTTGTAAAGTACATAGAATTTTTTATCATTACAATATTCTTGCATTAAGACGAAACTTGGCATAATTAAAGCTTGCATCATCCGAAGCAGTTACTTATTATTTTTCCATCGATAGAAGAATTATCTTATTATATTCAAGAAAAACAGTTTTGAACATTTTAATGAAAAATATTTTCTTGACTCAAGAATTTTTACTCTTGATGTTTAACGTTTACAGATATACATTAATATAAAACCAAGAAAAAAAAGAAAATATTTTTCTTTAAAATGATTTTTTTTTGTTAAAAATAATTAATTGTTTTGAAAAATTATGATTTGTCTTGAATCGAGTTAATCCTTCTATCGGCGCTCCTGTGATGTTTTAAATTCAAAGCATAAATACTTTTAGAAATATAATTTTTTGAATTAATTTGACAGTCAAGTAACTCAAAATTATTTATTAAGTCATTCAAAAAGTATATCATTATAATTTAAGTATATGAAAAAGTAAAATATTACGAAGAGATTTAAATACTGTTATTATTTCATGCAATTTATTTTAATGTACGGTTAAACTTACAATGATTTTGATAACGACAACCAAATTAATATTAAATACTCATAATAATCGTCATTTGTTGGTAATAATCTGTTTCAGGATAATTATATTCCGATACTGCACACTTGACGCTCGATTAGCGAGCAAAAAGACAATGATAATTATCGTATAGCGAAGAAATAAAACAAAAAAAAAAAAAAAAAAAAAAACTAAACAAGCATCGTTGTTATTTATTAATTGACGAGAGTAATGTGTGTTCAAGCAGTTTATATATTAGGTGTAGTAAAAAGTAATCCATTATTTTGCCAATAGATGGCTTTAGTAGTCTGTATTTCCCGTTGTAAAAGTGCGATCGGGTTATACTAGATGGCGTTAGAAAGATAAGATTTTGTACTGAATAAGCTTCTGATACAGTTTTGTGATTGCTTGACTCAGTATTTTTTTAGCACGCGTCAAAGATGGACACCAACAAAGAGAAAATACGCCCTATTTTACAGTTTTTCTTCGATAAAGGCGAAAACGCAAGCCAGGCAGCTGAAAATGTGAATAGTGTTTATGGTCCTGATACTGTAACAGCCAATCACGCACAATTTTGATTTCGTCGATTCCGTTCCGGTAATTTTGACGTGAAAGATGCACTACGCTCTGGAAGGTCAATTGTCGAAAATGTCGATAAAATAATGGAAATCGTCGAGTCCGACCGTCACGTAAGCACTGTTTCGATTGCCCAGGAGCTAAACATTGCACAAAAAACCGTTTGGAAGCACTTAAATAAGGCTGGATACAAAAAGAAGTTCGATGTATGGGTGCCACACGAGTTATCGCAAAGAAACCTCATGGACCGAATATCCATCTGCGAATCATTTCTGAAGCGGATGGTTACTGGTGATGAAAAGTGGGTCACTTACGACAACGTCAAGCGACAACGGTCGTGGTCAAATCGCGGTGAGCCGGTGCAAACGGTGGCCAAGCCAGGATTGACAGTCAGGAAGGTTTTGCTGTGTGTTTGGTGGGAACTGGCAGGAAATCATCTACTATGAGCTGCTCCCCTACGGCCGAACTCTTAATTCGGACTTGTACTGTCAACAATTGGACCGTCTAAAAGAAGCAATCGCCCAGAAGCGGCCAGCTTTGGCCAATAGGAGAGGAATTGTGTTCCATCAGGACAACGCCAGGCCGCATACATCGATAGTGACTCGCCAGAAGCTCCGGGAGCTTGGTTGGAAAGTTCTTATGCATCCACCTTATAGTCCGAACCTGGCACCAAGTGATTACCACCTGTTCCTGTCTATGACGAATGATTTTGCAGGTGAAAAATTCGCCTCAAGAGAAGATTGTGAAAATCGACTGTCCCAGTTTTTTGACAATAGGGACAAGGGTTTCTACGAGAGAGGCATTATGAAATTACCTTCAAAATGGCAACAAGTTATCGAACAAAACGGTGCATATTTGACCTAAGTCGTATCATTCTATTTATGTTAAATAAAACCTTCAATTTAATGCAAAAATAATATATTTTTTTTTTTACAACACCTAATATATATACTTAAAAAAGTGAAGCATTGCAATTTCGCGCGGCTACTTTGCCTCCGCGAGAGGCTTAGCGTGTCGCGTCGAGAAAACGAACATATAACGCTTGGTTATTATATTACCGGAAAGTCATCGATTAGTCGAGCCGAAGAAAGTAAAACTAGGACGTCGAGGGCGAGAACCATATCTGTATAAATAACGTAAAGCGATTGCATATGTAACTCCTCTTATACGTAAGCGATAAGCCCAACGTGTGGATTCTGTGGATCGCCGAATGCATTCATAACTATTTTACTCGATGTAACGTGAAACGTATTATTTGTTGTCTTTTTTTTTTTTTCTTCTTAGGGAGCCTTGAGCATAGTTTTCAGCCTTTAACATTATTTCGCTCGGATTCTCATAAATTCGCATACTTCTTCGCTAACTTTCATAAATTTTCTTTCAACTTTATACTTTCCATGTATTTGTCAAGACTTTTGTGACTATTTCATTGAATGATATTAATTTTACGTATCCGAAATTTTAATAATAAATGTAAAGTAATTTATATATTAAGAGTAATAAAAAATACATTTTGGAATAAGAATTTACCTATGAATAATGTCTGTATATAGTTTTAAAATCATTTTAATTATATTAAGTTAACTGTTATTCAATCATTTAAATAATTTTTGTATGATTCTTATTTAAATAATTTCGCATATACTTTATTCATATTATCTTTATGAAAAAATTCACATAAAAAGTTTCGTCAATTAATTCAAAAGTATGTAAAAGTCATAAGTAAACGAATTTTTAAACGTTTTAAAATAAATCGTAAAAGTTATTAAAAAAAAATTAGTAAAAATAAAATTTTAATGTTTTCAAAACGAGTTTTTTTTTTTTTTTTTTTTTTGATTAAAAAAAAAAAAATCTTTATTACAATTTTATGTTTTTATTGCAACATTTTATTAATAAGATTTTTCCAAAAATTATAAAGTTATTTTGAAATAATTTTTTAATTCATTCGGAATAGAATAATATACATCTCTTCAACCCCATTTATTTGCTAGATTTGGAACTTCCCGGAATTTTGCAAACATACGCCTACCATGTATATTTAGCACAATTCACGTAATCTCGCACATAATTGAATTGCCGGTATATCTTGCTACGTATATATTGCTTTTCACGGTAAACGAGAAAATTTCCATCGGAAAAATTTAACAATTCTAAAATGGCGAAGGAAAAAGCAAAAAAAGAAAACCAAAATAATTGCATAATTTTAAATTTATTCAAATAAATTAGTTGCGTATTTTCATTTTAAAATAGATGTATCAATGACAAATGGTATAAAGTAATATTTAACATTTAACACGATTGCAAGGAGTAATTAATTTTACGTAATTATTCACATGAAGTGTAATTATTTCAATACCAAAGAAACTCTATATCTATTTTAAGTATATTCTCTAATTCTCGTTTATGTTAACAAAATAGAAAATCTTACGCCTGACTTACATAGTAAATAGAAGTTTCGTTCTTAGCTTCTCAATTGTAAACTATTTTTTAATTATCATAGTGCAATCTTTTATTATAAAAAAATTAACAACAGCAGACAAACAAGTTTGAAAAATCTCTTGCTATAAAATATCTATGCAAAAGAATTCATTAAATAGGCTTGACTCTGAATAATAAATTATCTAAAAAAAAATTTTAATGAAGAAAAAAAAATATTTTTTTAATTTTTACCATTTATTTCATTTTTTTATTACAGATTAACCGACGTTGTTACTTATATTCCGTTTTCTTTTTCTTTTTTTTTTTTTTATTTTTTTTATCTTAAATTTCTTTACGAATTAATTCCGCTAATTCAATCAAAATAGCAATCACATCTTTTCACGTTAATCATTATCATACATAAATGTAGCACTAGTATTTTTATTTTAAGAAAATGCAAATTCTCTTTCATATTGATTTCTTCTACATAATTATCGAAAATTCGATTATCAAAACGGTTGGGATAGAAGCTTTCTAATGCGAAGCTAGAATAATTTCAGTCGTTCGGCAGATCTCAATTTTATGATAGTTTCTTTCAGCCTTTTTTTCAATTACTATCTACTTTTGCAATTAAATCCTTTATACACAGTCTTGCGAACGGTAAGAATAAAAAACTACATTTAATCTTAAATTTTTTTTTTACAATACTAAAGATGTTGAATAAAATATTTAATTCATTTAATTGTCTCTTTCAAATTTATAAATATTAATATTCTTATTATTAATTTTTCAATTAAATAATAAAAATTCGCAAGTATTGGCAATTTCTTTGATTAGACATAAAATTGCTATATGTAATAAATGTAATACTTACACATAGGAATTTATTGATTCAAAATAAGGCTCAAAATTAATTTATCATTTGATATAATTCTGAACAAAATCCGATTATTTATACATTATTATATATTTTAAGCGATATTAGCTCAACTCGCGGATGTTGCAACTTTTTTTTTCTTTTTTATTTTTTATTTTTTTAGTAAACGTAGATATTCCTTTAATTTCAAGTTGATTATGAAAATAGAAAAGCTAATGTGGTCCATTCACAGTTAAGTAGAGGCAAGACAAAAATAAATCACGCTGATTTGTTGCAACTCATAACGAGCAGATACGCGTGCATACTCGGAACTAATTACAAAAGACGATTGTTTACTGTGCGCTCTAAACTAGATATTATTTTTTTTTTAATTTTAAATTATTATATCATAGTTTAAGCAAGGAATGAATTTTTTTTTTTTTTATTTATGTCTTTTAATAAATTTATAGTTTTATTGGAAAAAGTCGAAAGTGAATTTTTGTCTATGTCACATTTGTATGAAGATAATTTATGAATGACTAACATACTGTTAAAGATTTGATTTTAGTATTTATTATTGTAAATTTTAAAGAATCGACAGCAACTTTGAAATATAAAAATAAGTACAGGTATGTTTTAAAACGAAACGAAATCATTTTTATAATACATTACTTAAGATTTCTTCGATAAATTAAAATTTTAAAATTATTTCCATCATTTTTTTTATAATTTATTTATAATAATAATTTAAAAATACCTATATGTATGTATTATGTTAATTAAAATGTGTAAAACGCAAAATCTATCATTAATATTTTTTAACTTTCAAATGTTCGTAAATAAAGATTTTTTCTCTGAATTTAAAAATTTATAAATTTATATTGTTAAACGTAATTAATGTTTAACATAAAAAGACCGGATACCACATTGCGTGACAGTTCGAGAAAAAAATCAAAGCGAAGCTCAATATTTTTGTCGTCAGCTACGCTAACGACGTTTTAATGCAGCCAGCAATCATTCTTTAGCTTTTAGTCTAAAAGCTTTGTTGATGTAAGCTAACGGGCTTCGGTATAATTTCTTTATACCTTATTGAAAAATGGGGTAATACAAGCTTACGTCAAAGCGGAACTTTTACGGCTCTAATTTCTTAAGTAAAAGAAAATTTGCAAGGCGAGGTAAAATGAACTGAAAATCAACGCCTAAGAAATTAGACATATTCGTAAAGTTTTTGAACTTTATTATAAATTATTAATTTTGATGAAAAAAAAAAAAAAAAAACAAAAAAACAAAAAAAACGAAACAAAAACAAAAATAAATAAATAAAAATTCATCACGTCACGATGAATGCAGATATTTTCATCTAAGCTCAAATAGTCACATTGCGGCAGCCCAAAGTGAATATTATCCATATTTTTTACTATTACACCACATTATTAATTTTTATTAATTGATAAAATTCAATATTGTTTAAATAATATAACAAATATATTATACATTTTCTATATAATAATTATTATATAATACTATAATAAATATATTTAAACTGGCATTTTTTCATTTTTGTAATCCGGTCGATCTTTAACAGCGTACGGTGGCTCATTTTTATCCGACACCCAAACGGCACCGTTATTTGCTTCTTGTATCATTTTTACAATAGCTTCTGCGACGTTTTTTGGCCTAAAAAATTAATTTAATAATAAAATTTATTTTTATTAATTTTATTCAAAATTTATTGCTTACCATTGATAAATAGCTGAAATTTTATGTATTTCGTCTACAAATTTATCTTGCACAAAACTTAAAGCTTTGTCTTTACGACAACATTTTAGTAAATTACTATGTGTGGGACCTGGACACATCGTTAAAAATCGTATACCTGTATATTCATAATGATCCTGTAAAAAATTTATTGTTAAGTTAATAATATAATAGCATAATAAATGGTAAAGAAATATTTTTTATCCCTTAGTAGATATTTTTTATTTGTTTGATAGTTTATAAGAATTTTATTTATTTTTATTAATTTTATTTATTCAAACCAGTAGATTTACAAGTGTATTACAATAATGCATAGTAATTCCCACAGAGGTATGATGATACCTGTGCGTAGAAACACTGGTGACTTATTAACTAAAATATAATCGAAGAAAAAACTTACAAACTAAAAACAAAATATACTCATGTAATTAAAATTGCCATTCCAAAAATAATAATAGAAACCAGGTTTATAGTGTATTTAAATATTGCAACTGTTTTTAAACAACAATATGTGATAAAATATTTATTTATATCATATTTATATCATATTACTACACATTTTCAACGACCCAAGGTTTTATTGAAGCAAGAATTTTTTATTCTGTTAACATGGGATAGATTGTGAATAAAGCATAAATAAACGACGAGCTGAATGATATTTTTAATGATTAAAATTTTATCGTAATCTGTCTGTAATTAATTTTTATACTATGCGGATAGTAGGCTACATAAGGTTGAGTATATTTTTCCAAAGTATTGAGAACAGATCAATCGGAACGTTTTTTATATAAAACGTATATGAGTCATGATCTGGTTTAATGCACATTTGACTTCAATAAATCTTAAACTACTTTCAATGCGTATTCGAAAATTTAAAAACTTCTTTATTCTTTCTATTCTTACTATTTTTCTATTAAGTTGAAGTAGTAGAGAAATACGGCTTCTGCGAGTCTATGATTAATTAAGAAAAATCTTTTTTTTATAAAAAGCGACGTACTCGTGAGTTTTTCAGTTTTTAAAACTTTGTTTACAGTTTATTTGATGCGTCCAGAAAAGTCCCTGAGCGATAATAATTAAGATGGGAATGGATTAAAGTAAACTAAACTTCAACCAGCTTTTGATTTAAAATCTGGATAGTACATTGCCTTAGAAATTTCAAACTATAAAAGACTCTATTTGCATCTATAATATTTGTTCAAGGCAATATATTGCCAAACACATAAACTCTGAAGCGTAAAAAATGAGGCCTTCGTTGTTTCCGTACATGATATCAAGAGAAGCAGAAGTTAATTCTGTTGAAATGTGGTATGACGATGCTTTCAACCTTATTCTTATTTAAGTATCTACTGAAGATGCTTAAATTTGAGTGAAAAAATTCTAAAGTTCCGAGGTATAGTAGTGTTTCGGTGAATATTCCAATAAGGTGTTAAAGAATAGGCAGCAACGAAATTTTTGACGTAATTATAGGTAACCAAATATACTAATCCGAGGTGGCCATCATCGATCAATTCTAAAAGTCTACTATTAAATAACTAAAATAATGACCTTTATTTTTATTAAAATTTGAGCTTGAAATCATAATCATCAAATAAACTATTGGTGTATTTTTGCTAATTACTCAAAAATCATACGCGAAGATGAGAGAGTTCAAAAAGGCTAAGCATTGAAGAAAATAAAAAAGTAAAAGCCTTAATCCACTGTTCTGCCGAATATTCGAAGTAGTCGACTCCCAGAACGATCAAGTGCCGTCAAAAATCACAATCGATCTCCTTAAAAAAAAAATACGATTAGTCTAGCCTCGATTGTGTATATTAACTGAGCTTTTATCGGTAAACACTTCTGTTAATATCCTTGGGATTTCCTAGGAGCGCAGTCTGAGAACTGTGACGCTTTTGAAATTCTAGTTGCCGTGGGCTTAACAGCATGCGACACTCGTATACATTTAGCGGGCTTCTTAATGCACGATCTTTTTTTAGAAGTCTCAATCAAGAAGAGTTGGAAGAAGTCTCAAATAGTTTGTCGATAAGAGACTTGCGGTAGACGTGAGCTTGATTTTTTATTTGAACTAGAAGTCAAAAAAAACTTTTTTCCAAATAGCGAGAATTTGAACAGCAGCGAATAGAGGATTAAAAATTATAAAAATATAGTATATGATAAATAAAAATTTTTTAAATGCGAGCAAAGATATTATGAGAATCTGTAGATCTCGAGCGAGAAAGGGATTTAAAAATTCTGGATTATCTCAATCATAACAAGTTTGTTTGTTTAAGCAAGTTTGTACTTTTTATGATGTTTTTTTTTTTTTTTTTTTTTTTTTTTATTTAATTTGAAATAACATTTATTTAAAAAAATTGTTGTTGAAAAATATTGTTATATTGAAAATTTTAAACATTATTTGAAAAAAGCTTGTTAATTTGAGGAATATGAATTAACATTATTGTACTTACTAATTATAAACTATTTTAAATATTTTATATAATTTACTTACTTTCAGTGATCTCGTAAAGCCATAAACAGCATGCTTGGTAGCTATATAAATTGGAATTGCCGGATGCGTTATTAAGCCAAGAATTGAAGCTACGTTGACAATTGTTCCACCTTTACCATTATTATGTTTTCCCATACGGTCAATAGCAGCTAAGGTACAGTTTATTACTCCTTTCTTTAAGTTAAATGAATAATTTTAATAACCAAAAATAGATGAAAATTTTATACTGTATATTTAAAGTCAAACTAAGTATATTATTAATTTATTTAAATTTGTAATAAGAAAGATTTCTTTTACTATTTTTAATATAAATTATTTTATTATCTTTCCCCGTTAATTTAAAAAAAAAAAAAAACATTTTTTATCCCTTTTTTTATTCACCAGGATAATTGTGTACACCATTGAAACATAATTAATTTAAAGATCGATTAAAAATTATTTTAGCATGAATACAAAATTTTTATTGAATTTTTAATTAATAAAATAATAAATGTATTTTACAGTGCATAAGATTTTTCTTCAACATCTTAAATTTTAAAAAATTCATTCAAGATTCCTTAACGGCAATTTAAAAATTTTTTCTATAAAAAATTTCGTTTTGGTTAATAATTATAAATATTAATTTATCGAGTGTTTTGTAAACATTAAATTTGAATAATTATAATTTATTTAATATATATATATATATATTTTTTTTTTTAATTTCTAAGTAATAATGTGAAAAATTAACTTTTAATATACACATATTTTAAGCAAAATTAATGTATTATCTGATCTATATATAAAAACTTACTATATTGATATCAATCATACGGTCTCCTTGTGTATCATCTAAAATACCTGCGTTATTGATAAGTATATCAACTGTTTTTTGCAATTTAACAACTTTGTCGTAAGAAGCTGCAACATTTGATATAAAAATTAATATGCCACGATTTTATTAAAATTTTACCATTTATAAAAAATTAATAAAATACTTGTAAAATCGCTTGGTTTTGTTACATCACAAAGATAAAAACTAGCGCATCCTTTTCCAAATTCTTTTTCCAATGCTTGTATTTGCTCGGCAGCGTTGTTTTTTGTAGCTTCGATATCAAACATTGCCACGTGCTAAAAAATTTATTTTCTTAGTTTATATCTGTATAAAATTTAATATGGCTAACAAATCGAGATTAATTTTGTGATGTGATAGTTTTTTAAAGGACAAATAAAGTCGCGTAGTGAATTGTGGCGCGGATTGATGAAAAAGTACACGCACTTGTGTACTTTCCGGCAAGTTGGAATTTGTAAAGGATTAGGGAAATCGGTGTCTTTAATACATAAACACTTACAGGCGCTCGTGATGAAATAAAGTAGATCGCGTTCTATTGTCGATTGAATAACAATTGATAGCTGCTCGCGTACGAACTTTTACTTGTTACTTTATTAGAGGTTAAGAAATAACTTTTTAACCCTCGCTTTTTCTCTTTCTTTTAAGTGTGTATTTTAATGCACATTATAAAAATGAGTAATTTATAAACAAGAAAAAGCAGTTGCATAAAATTCATAGTAGAGTTAATTAACTAATTTAAATGCGATAAGGTAAATTTTGGTAAATAGTTAGAACGCAAGGGCAACGATCTCGGAATTTTAATTAATATTAATTTTTAGTTTAAAGTATTGTTTAATGACATCATACAATTGAGTTTAACGGGTTTGGTTTTCAAATTTCGTAAAATCATTAGATTAGTTCGTTTTCATTAATAGAAAAACTTAGTAATTAGTTTTGAAGGTTAAGTTGAGTAGATAGTGAATTACGATTAGAGTAAGAGGATGAAAACGAATCAAGAACTTGTATGAAAAATTTGAATTAAGAAGAAATAATTGAGAGGAAATAAAAAGATTAATAGTGAGATATGGAACAAAAGAGATAAAACAAAAAAAAAAAAAAAAATGATCGAAGATCGAAAAATAAAATAACAAAAGAAAAGATTAAATAAAAATTTATTTCTCGAGATAAAAAACTTCTTTTAATACTTGTATTGTGTACACAGAAATAACATAATTAAAATATAAATAATTAAATTTAAAGAAAAGTAAAAAAAATAATTATAATAAAATTAGATGGTTAAAAAAATTACGTAAGTTTTTAATGATTTCTAATTAAAAATAAACAATAAATTATTAGTATACAAAACATGCGGCATTTAATACAAGATATATAACAAAGCAATTTTATAATGAATTTACATTCAGATTAACAATAATTAAAGTCATATAAAGATATGAAAATTGCAAGTGTACAAGTTAAATCTTATTTAAGAAGAAACTGCAAGCATAAAAAGCATACTAACAAAGTTGAAAAAGCAAATTAAAGCAAAGATATGAACAATAATATAGTAGTATTACTCATAAGTGCCGTTCATGCAACTTAACAAAGTTGCACCAACGCCATCCACGAGATTATTATCGAGCATATGACTTTTTCACTTTAAGATGCATTGAGGTTCGAGGACCGATATTTAATGCATGTGCTCGTTGAAGTTATTAAAGATTAATTGTTGAGAACACGAAATATAATATAATATAGAATATTAAGTCGAAACGATAAAATAAGTTTTTAAAATATTATGAAAGAGCCGAAATAAGAATTCGCGCGAAATGTTGCGAGTAAGCGCATAGATCTATATAAGTTAAAACTTATTGTAAGGCCCGTTCCTGAAATAGATTTTCCCCGCGGAACTTTTCCCACTGGATTTTATCCACGGTTTTTTTTCCCCTATTCTACAGGCTAAGGCCTGGGTAAATGCAGGAGCGTAGATTTAATTTTTAAGCGTAGATTTAAGCATATGTGCGTGATTACGCACATAAATCTTGTACAAAAAGAAAGAAAAGAAAGAGCCCGTTTTAAAGCTAGTGCGTTTCGAGTTCGGGAATTTGTAAATAAGTATGGAGTAATAAGTAAAGAGGTGGCAACGGGGCTCACGTATCCGAATTTGACCTGTGCATGCGTTCGCCCATGACCTGGAAGCCTATTGTCCCGCCGGATTTTTTCCGTCCAGACTTTGTCTTAAAGTGGATTTACTCAAAGAGGAGTGGTTTTCGAAGGCAAGCGTGCGTGGAAGGCTATGTCCTCTATGGTCGCAAAAGGCAAATATTTTATTTTTCGAGTCAAGCTGTGTGAGCTCTTAAGGGTATACGACTAAGGTATATTCCAGTCCGTCCTCCTTAACGCACACGTGTGCGTGCAACGACGAAATTTTTTCTCTTGCCCGGCCATAAAAGTCAGCCGGACAATAGAAGCTCATTTCATTCCATTTTCTAACTTCAGGCCGACATTTACTTTCCCGATTATTAAAACGTGACGAAAATGACAAAAACATATAAATACGACATTGCATTTGCTTTCGTTGTTTCAACGGTCATCGAAATTTTCCAAAGCGCGGATGAACGAAACACGCACGATTCAAAAGTTTTTCTTTGTATTTTTCGAGCGACGAATCGTGTTTATTGTCACCACCCACACTACCCCTTCCTTCGACAGACCGTACTGACGAGATGACTTTTGACAGCTAGAGAGACAAATTGTCAAGCTATATACATATATCGTCTTTTTAGAACTCAGTTATTTCTGAGAAAATAACTTTGATTTTTGCGTTCGAGTCGCGTCGTGTTTACGATATCGGCCAATTCGTATTGAATACCATACAGTTTTAATTTTTTCAATAAATTTAATCAATTTTTTACTTTAAATTTGTCACAATTTATTTAATAACCAGGCAATCCTTTATCCCACTCATGTTATCAACACTGATAATATCTCAACGTCTTTGTCATTGTAGTGTTTCCAGCGTTTAGGCATAAACGATTCTTGGAAGAAATTATATACAAAACAAGAAAGTTAATAATTGAAGTATCGGTACATACGCTATTATTACATAACCTAAAGATATTTCATAGTAAAGTCATCAACAACCAATCGTGAAGTTACTGATAAATTTTTGAGTATCCCTGGATAGAATTTCAACAAATTGATACGAGTGCAATTTTATAGATATTTGGTTATCATGATTGACGACAAGAATGACTCTTCGCTGAAAAGATTAATTTTAATCAAAATTTAAATATACCCCTTTCGAAGATAGTAGCTGGATATTATAAGTTATTTATTGTACTCTTATTGAGTGAAGAAGTTTGTACATTGATGCGAGATGCAGGTAAGAAATTGTAAGTTCTTGAAATATAGTCATACCGACTAATGCTTAGAATAGACTAGTTTGAAGATGACTAAATAATCGACTAGTTTGAGTGATAGATGTATATAATTTGGCTGGTTATATTATTGAAGACTTAACTTTCAAAAGCAAATTTTATCAGGTTACAAAACAATCAATTTATAAAGGTAATTCTGTAATGAATGGATTTTGACGGATTAATTATCCGTAAATTAATAAAAAATATACGATTAAAGGCAAATTACGATAAAATATTTTGACAATATAATAAAATAAATAGTACATGACAAAGATTATCAAGAAAAATCGTAAATGTTTATTATAACATAATACGATAACAAAACAAATTATTGACGTAACAATCGATTTATTTAAAAAAATTTTCAAACAAATATTAACATTAATTTTCAGATGATAAGATATGATGATAAGATATGATATTAATCATACGTTTGTGATTTTTTTGAATGAATAATAAGTAATAAAAAATAAGCTCTTACAAATAAGTAGCGAAGGAGATCGTAAGCAAAATTATAAAAAGATTGCAAATACAGTCAATTGGAAGCAATAATTTACCGATTACATTTTTTTCAAATTGCCAAGTTGTTGTTTCCGCATTAAAAATATTAATTATTTATCATCAGATTTTATAAATACAAAGTGGTCGAAAAATTCAATAAGTCAAAAAACCATTCGAATTTAGATTCAAGGTCAATAATTTATTAATAATTGTGAATCTACAAGTGATATTTATGTAATCTTTTATGTAACTCGATTATACAACCGTTTTGTTCACTATGAATAAAATTCTTTTAACATATATTGTTTGTACGTAAAAAATTATTATTTATAAATTTATAAAAATATTAAATATTATTCTCTTCGATTAAATAAAAATCAATTGATTTCATTAAAATATAGAATTTAACTCGAAACAATATCAGAACAATTTGTTAACATGTTTTTCACACTGGTTTGAATAATACTGTCCACAAAAATGATTCGATAGCAAGTTTTTTTCTTATGTTTTCCATAAACCAAAAATTTATAATTTTTCAATTTTATTATTATAAAATTATAGTAAATTAAAATAATTGAGAAATCGCGTGTTTTACTGGTATCACCGAATATGTCATCAATATTTTTACGATTACAAAATATTAATAAAATTTGAGAAAATACTTGTAAATGGTATTATATTAGATACCATGGATTTGTAACAGATTGACAATATACAAGGTGAAGGTAACATTTATTGCTTTAGCATATGCTTTTAGGTTATGGAATATCACAATTTATGATTATAAAAATCAAATGTTTCGAAAGCTTTTCTTGCATATTAAATAAAAACAATAATAAATTTACCTTGACGCCATGTTTTAACAAACATTCCACCGTAGCAAATCCAATTCCACCAGTTCCACCAGTCACAATAGCAATTTTTTCTTTGATATCCATATTATTTGAAATATGAAAACGCAGACGAGTTATCGAGCGCCGAAGTAAGACTGTTACGCAACTAAACGACGTTAATATCGTCGAGGCTTTTAATCATCTTTTAATCAGGTTTCCGTTTTTTTTGTTGATAATTTGATATGAAATTTTATTGCAAATAACTTTTCAAAAACATTATATTAATAAAAATGAAAACTTATCTGACGCGATATTGGTTAAAAATATTTTTTACTAAAAATTGTTTTGTTATAAAACTATATATTCATTAAATTTTTATTAATATTATCTTTTTATAGATTTATCTTTCTTTAATAAGTAATAAAATAAATATAGTATATTTCTGCTTCTATTTCTTTTTAATTTTTATTTTCGTTTTCATAATAAAACTGTTTAACAAACCTTAAACTATAAATAAAAAATAAGATTAATGATGAATATTAATTAACTTTCATAAGCATTGCAATAAAAATATAACAATTATTAGTAAAGCATATACGGACAGTAAAATTATTATCGATAGATTTTTATTTTACGAAAACCTTTTTAACGTTACTTTTTTAAGCCTTCATCAATAAGAGTCTTGCATTAGTGGATAAATAATATGCATCCATAAAAAAATTCCTTATTAATAGTTGTTAATAAGAAGGCAAATTATAAAGAATTTTATTTACTATTTTGGTGAAAATAATTAATAAACTTTTTATAATTGAATTTTAGTGGGATAATACTAGTATATTTTACAATAAATACTACTAGTATTATTTAGTATATCTCCCATATACGAGGAGAAAAATTAATTTTTCATTTTGAATAATATTTTTTAAATTAATAAATAAGTCGTTATACAAAAGATTAAAATTCTACGGTGAAGAAAATCTGCACATATAATAAAATTATAAAAAAGCTATTTTGGTCTGTTTGGATGTGTTTATGTAAGTTAATCTCAGCAACGGCGCAATCAAATTGGATACAGTTTTCAATTACATATTGAGATAAGCTTGGCCTAACAGTTTGTGTTTATTTCAATTCAATTGGTTTACAAATCAAACAGTTATGTCAATTATTTGCGTCTGCGCGTTTCGCAGCGTATGAAGTAGCTGGCACATTTAGCATAATAATACATAAATATCTTTTTTAAATTTTAAATAATTTTAAATAAAATTAATTAATCTTAAAAATTATTATTAAATTAATCTTATTACTAAAAGCAAACGTATCAAGAATAATGTCTGATAATACGCGTAAAAATTTTATATTACGACGAATTCACTTTTAATTAATTATTTTTATAAACAAATAAAATGTACAAATATTTCAAAACGTTATTTACAAACGGTTTGAATAACGAGAAAAATACACTAAATTTGTCACCCGGTCGAAAAAAATTATTGCCCCTTGTAAACCATAAACAAGGTTGCAGGTGAATAAATGATGTCAGGTAAGCATTCAAGTAGACAAAAGAACACTCGTAGAATAATTCTGAGAATTTTTAAGTCGTATAATATTATAAGTAAGGAATTATCTTCTATATTCTTACTCTTACTAAATTTTTCACTCGGTATTATCTAAATTATGAAAAATTTTAATTCGAAATATAAAATTTAAACGATGCTTATTGAAAGAAGTTTATTATTCAATATTAATTTTTTACGTGTACAACGGTGAAAAAAAAAAATTTTATTACATTCTTATTTGGTATAATAATTAGAGCGAATTTTAAAAAAACACATTCGAAATAAAATTTAATACGTCACTTATTATTTTATTCTGGTAAATCAATAGTGATTCAAATAAATATTTTTGTAAGTTGCTTGTAGATTCAACTGGTGTAGCTTCGAACATAATCAGGTATACGCCTGAATTTCTTTGAAATAAGTGCAATATATTCACCCAAATCTAACTTATACCTGTTCCTCAAGAATAGCGAGTACCGTGCGAATGACCACCTGTTGACAATAACAAATAATTAGGGTCATAAACGGGAAGCAGGTACTTTGAGAAAGAAAACAATAAAATCGAAAATTTTAGAAAGAAAACCTTTAATCTTTTTCTCCCACTAGTTTTCCGCAAGGAATGAAACAAATTCGTTAGTTTCAAAGTGTCAACATTTCAGTTGTCATCGAGAGTCGAAAGTGTAAAGATTCGCAGATGTTCTCGACTAGTTTGAGTGATAGATGTATATAATTTGGCCGGCTATATTATTGAAAACTTAACTTTCAAAAGCAAATTTTATCAGGTTACAAAACAATCAATTTATAAAGGTAATTCTGTACTTAATGGATTTTGACGGATTAATTATCCGTGAATTAATAAAAAATATACGATTAAAGGCAAATTACGATAAAATATTTTGACAATATAATAAAATAAATAGTACATGACAAAGATTATCAAGAAAAATCGTAAATATTTATTATAAACATGTTTTTACATGATTGTGTTGTGTATTGATTCAAAATGGTGTATTGTGTTATTGATTGAGTGAAGTTTAGAATAATATAAGTAATTAATCTGATTAAAAGTAAGTTGTATTTTACTTAATTATAAACTTTTACTATTTGTGTAAGTTATATGTAAACTATTTTCATCGACGATGAGTAAATTACAGCATAATTTTCATCGTACATATATTTGTTTTAAATCGTACAAAAACAATTTTTATACAGTTTGAGAATATAAAAAAATACGATCGGAGTTCAATTTAAATTTTTGAAAAAATATTCGTGCTTATATTATATTATATTATGTGAATGCTAAATTTGAATCTTATATTATTCGTAACATAAAATTTAACTATTATCGCGATAGTAACAAAGCGTTATACCTTAGGAAATAGCCATGGAAACAGACGAAAGCACTCACACATTACGATTTATGTCAACTTTACAAAGTCTCTTTTCGAAAACAAATCCAGCCGTGAAGAAGCTACTCGGTTTGAAGCAAAACGACGAGGATACAAAATGGGCGGAAAAGGCGATAGAACTGCTTGTGAAAAAATTGAAGAAAAAGTGCGGAGCACTAGACGAGCTTTTACGAGCTGTTTGTAATCCTGAGATTCAAAGCAAATGCGTAACGATTCCGCGAGGCATCGACAGCAGGTTACAGGTACTTCATCGCAAGGATTTGCCCCACGTGCTTTATTGCAAACTCTGGCGATGGTCGGATCTGCGCTCCCATCACGAATTAAGATCCCTCGAGATCTGTGAATATCCGTTCTCCGGATGGCACGCGGAAGTCTGCATCAATCCGTATCATTACAGAAGGATCGAGCCGACGAAATTGCTAACCGTACTGGTGCCTAAAAATAAAGACTACGCTTCGGCGCCGATGTCGAACGAGAGACAGGAAGAGAATATGAGAGCGTCGATGCCACAGAATGTATCTCTTCGTTATACCTCGAATCAACAAAATTCTTACGGCGACTCGGCGCACTCGGTGAAATCGTACTGTTCTTCAGAATCGAGCAATCTCTCGCATAACTCGTCTTACGTCTCGGATGAATTTATCCTGCGCGAGATGCAACAATCTTCGTTTGAAACCTTGAATAACGTAAGCGTCATCGAATACGAGGTATGTAATAAATTTAGATAAATTAAATTATTATTAGTTCCATTTGTGGGACTTTTATAAATTTATGTTATGTTATGTTATGTTATGTTATTTATTATTGATAAAACAAAAATGATTAATTTAATTAAAAAATGAACGTAAAAGAATCAACGATTTATATGTACGAAATTAATTTAACAAACAAAATTGCCATTTCATTTTTCGATTTGTTTTAAAATAAAAATATTTATTAAATATAAATTTAACAGCATTTATACTAAATTATAGTTTTTTTATTTTCTAATTGCGTATACTTTGAAATAATGAGAATAGAAATTATTGACAGATTCATAAATACTATCAGTTGTGTAAAACTTTTTTTTTTTTTTTTTTTTTTTTTTAATAGTTAAAATAAAATATTTCCTTGAATAATTTATGATTATATATAAATTAAAAGAAAATTTTTTAAAAAAATTATTCAATAAACAATTAAAATTAATGATTTCAGTGTATCAAGAATATAGAAAACACAACTCCCGTGACGTATCAAGAGGCGAGTTATTGGGCTTCAATCGCTTATTACGAGTTAAACGGTCGCGTAGGTGAGATATTCCACTGCGCTTATCCAGTTATAACGGTGGACGGTTATACCGAACCAACGAACGACTCGTGTCGCTTTTCTCTCGGTAAACTTTCGAGCGTTAATCGTAACCCGACAATCGAAAACACAAGGCGACACATCGGCAAAGGTATTCAGCTTCATTACGTAGCCGGTCAACTATACGTCGAGTGCTATTCCGAGCACGCGATATTTGTGCAGTCACGTAATTGTAATCACGAGGGCGGCTTTTATCCAACTACGGTCATAAAAATACCGTCAGGCTGTGTGCTTAAGATTTTCGACAATGTGATATTTAGCCATTTGCTCAAGGAGAATATCCAGCATGGCTTTGAATCCGTTTACGAGCTAACGAAAATGTGCACGATCAGGTAAATTTTTATTAGTACTATATGTTGGTTATCGTATAATAATACATACGACTTATCATGTAGAAAGATATGATATTGTGCATAAATGAAGTCTTATAAAGAAACAAATCAACGCGATTCATTCATGCTTCTTAAAATCCATATCAGCACAAAATTACGCATAATATATATACCGTTTGCAGTATGAAATGATAAAACTTATATACTAATCAAGAAAAGTATTTTTATCATATCATTCTTAATGTTCATTTGTAATTATATATAATCTAGCAACATTTGCTGTAACTGTATTTAAAGTTATTATCTTTGTTCAAGCTGTAAGAGTATTTAAATTTTAACTTTACAATAGAGTAAAATAAATTATATATTTGATAGATAATAATGCTAACTACGCGAGTATATTTGTATCTATTAAGACGTATCATGTTAAGTAACTTCTCAAAGATTTCTACAATTATTACAAAAACAATTATTTTTTTTGAAACTCGTTTGCTTTTTTTATTAATACTTATTGAGCATATGTTATAAAAATGAAAAATCTGTAATAGATTAAATAAGTAACATTAATTTACACAACGAAATATAAGACGAGATATATATTTGCATATTTAATTTAATATGCTATAATTTGCACATTTTATTCAATTAATAACATTTTTTTTTTTTTTTTTTTTTTTTTTTTTTTTTTTTTTTTTTTTGCTATGAGAAATAAGTTTTTGAAATTAAACAGATCGTAAGAATAAGTGATAAGTTGTTTTTTTTTTTGCTTTTTATTAAATTGTTTTTAAGCTTCGTTATTAGAATGAAAATCGACCTTTATAAATGCATACATAGACAATATAAGCAAATAAGATTACTTATTATATCTATTCATTTTTATTTTTCTAACGCTTCCGATGCTTTGAAAAAGTTAGTCCGAAGAAAGGAAATATTTTATCTGGAATAATAAAATAAATTCAAGAATTGCAATCCCAAAAATACTGCCAAAATCTAAAAGCTTTTTTATAATATATATTGTAGAAAAAGTTTACCATCTAAATTATTAATTTTATTTATTACCAACTAAATGTAACATTAGCATTTGTAAAATCGAAGTTTAATTATAAGATTATTATCAATATGAAAAGACATAATTATAATATTTATTAGTGAAAAAATCGCCAGGCGTTTAATCTTGCCTCCCAAATGGTCCCGACAGACTGGCTGTACCCTTCCAAGAAACAATTTGTAAAAGACGTTAAGTGAGTCATTTGTAACGCGAGAAGTAGTACCATCTTGCTTGAAAAGTGTTTTACGGTTGTTACCATTCTGTTTTTGTATTTTCGCCTAGAAAATAGTTTTACGCGTAATGCGTGGATCAAATATGAAAATATTTCTGGGGTATCCTTTATAATAAACTAAAATAACGGGCCTTTTTCATATTGCATTTATGTTTTTAATGCATCTGTAATAGAAATAAATATTGCTTAAAATCTACATTTTGTATTACAAAAATTTAATCAATGAAAATAAATAAACTTTTAATAAACGATGTTAAATGAAAATTAATAAAGAAAAAAAAAAAGGAAGGTTCCACATCGGTTACTAATTATCATTTAAAATTTCAGAATGTCTTTCGTAAAAGGTTGGGGAGCAGAATATCAACGGCACGACATCACGGCAACGCCTTGTTGGATTGAAATACATTTGAATGGCCCACTCAAATGGCTCGACAACGTACTTACAAGCATGGGTGGACCAAATAACGCGATTAGTTCAGTATCGTAGATCGCTATTTTTTATTAATAATTGTAAATAAGCGACATTAACATTATTTATATATTTTTTATGTTGTTTTATGTATATTGAGATGGCAAAATTTACGTATTAATTATTTAATGTTTTGCAGAATGTGAATTGAAATTAGCGTTAGTTTATTAAGTCTACAAAAAAAAAAAAAAAAAAAAAAAAGAAAAAAAAAAGCTATGTAATTTTGAACAATTTTTTTTTTTTTTTTTTTTTTTTTTTTTTTAGTTACATCATCTGAAACGTTAAAATCTAAGTGCACCTAATGACTTATATTAAATTAGTTCTAAATAATAGAATCATTAAAAAGGTAAAATCGAATTGAAATTATACAATAAAAAATGTTATTCTAGTTTTCTTATACTTGTTATAAAAATAAACATTTTTCATTGGATAAATAGATTTAATTTTATTAGTTACTAAATATTTCATACTAAAAGAAAAGTTAAATTTGAAAAGTTACGATTAAATATTAACTTTAGATTTTAAAAAATTATTGCAAATGCATTATTAATAATATTGTATACATATGATACAGTATATATATGTATATGTAATATTAACTCATGAAGGTTTGAAACTTGACACTCGTTTTTATAAATAAAACGATTGAAAATTAATTACAAAATACGGTATACTACTAAAATCTGAATTGGTGAATTTTTCCAATTCTGAGATTAAAAATGATTTTATTGTACCACGAGAGAAAATATATTTTCTCTCTCTCTTTTCATTAAAAAAATAAATAAATAAATAAAAAATACGATTAACAATTTTTTCAATTCGAAACAGGACAAAATAAAATCTCGAATCAATCGAAAGTACAAATAATAGGTGAAACTGATACTTTAATTTATTAATACGATGATTATAACTTCAACAAAATTGTTTGAAAAGAAAATTTTTTTTTATAAAAACCTTTAAAAAAACTTGGTTATTTTTTTCTTGATAAGATAAGTTTATGTTTAATTAAGAAATTGAAAAAATATTTTATTTAAATACTATATTTTGCCATTAAAATTTGCAATTAATTTTTCTACTTTTTATTTATAACAGACTAAAGAATAAGACTCAAACGCATTGAAATTGTTGAGGTTTTAAACTTTAATCGTTAAAAAAATATTTCATTTTATCATATCGTTATTGAATCTTGTAATTGAAAGTATAATTTATGTTCAAAAGCAATTTTTTTCATTTTATTTGCAGTACCGACTATCCAATACGATATATTTTATTTATATGTTTAAAAGCAAATAATCTAATCACAAAATTTAACTTAGATAAAAATTTTAAAACTGTATATAATTAAAATAAAACTAAACTTACTTTATAAGGATTTGATATTAACCCTTTGCGGTTGGCAGACTGCGACTTTGGGAGTACCAGTAGGTCGGAGCAAATCTATCGTTTCGCAGTTACTCTATTTAAAAATGTCCTCGGTACGGGGACGCCGACCGCAAAGGGTTAATATAACAATGAAACATAAAAAAAATAAATTAATATTTCTTTTACGCGTTTAAAATAAAGTATAATAAATATGTAACTCATCAATATTGTAATCTTTATTTTAATCATATTTTTGTTTTTACAAAACACATTAATATTTTAACTAAAACTGAATATCTCGTTAATTTTAAAAATTTTATTTTTGAAATATATACTTTCTTATACGCTCCAATATAAAATCTACATTTTCATTTCATTTTCTAGCCTTGCTTTAAATTATCTTTCCTATCCTAGCTTTGTTCAAAAAAGAAAAAAAAAAAAAAAAATAATAATAATAATAATAATAATAATAATAATAAAATAATTTGATCGATTCTGTAAAATTGTAAAAGACAATACTTTGACCGTTACACGATTGCTATTTCAACTTCTTATCTTTTCTATCAACAATTGCAGTCATATACAGTTTCCTCAAAAATCTATCTCGAGTGTTCTTGATACATGCGAAAGATACGTTGAAAATCAATCTTGCGTTATCCCCACAGTATATGTATACGTTCGCAGTAAGCCCACGCTATTTGATTTATGATAACTCCAGCTTTACTTGTGCAGATGATCGATTTCGCTAGGGCTGAGCTTTATTCCCCCTAACATGTGTAAAAAAAATTTTTTTTTTTTTTGTTTTTCTTTACCGGCAAGATTTTACCTTTCTTATTCTTGTTTACAGATAGAAAACTGTATTTTAAAATATATTAAAATTTAAAAATATAATTATCGTGTATATAAACTTTATTTTTTTATTTCTCCTTAATATATTTTTTTACGTGTAATGTAAAGTATGATACATAAAGTTCACATTGGATTAAAAATAACATTCAGCCATTAAGTAATGCATTATTTTTATTTATGCTGAAAAATTTTAATTGTAAAAATAACTTATCATTTTTTTAAAAGTATCTGAAATAATGATAATTTTTTATACGTATGTTAAATATCCTCTTGAAGAATTGCGATGGACAACATTGTCGATATACTCTGTCAGCATCCTGAATGTATACAGTTCAAGCCGCAAACATTCCCATCTTCATAAACGAAGAGCTTGAAAGAACTGCAAGTACTATAAATAATTAAATGACTGTACAAGAACGTTGAATTGTTCGATTCATTCCTCAATTCATAGCAATATAAACTACAACATAATTCAGGGTTTAATTTTTAACTCAATCTCTTTCGCGCTTATCTCCATTATATGGAAAAGATAACGAATTCAGGCTGCGTCCATTTGATCTTTTATTTTATTGCGAAAGTTCGGATACTCCGTAATAGGAGGAACTCAAAGTTACGTTCAGATTTATAGATCCTAAAAATATTACCGGGAAAATAACTAACGATCACAACATCTGGACATGAATAATTGAATGTGTGCACAATCGTGGATTACAGTTTAACAAAAGTGAAATTAAACAATCGGGAAATTAAACTCTTAAATCTTTAATCGCTTTTGGTTTTATAGAATGTGGGAACAAGAATAATAGCTAAAGTTAAGTCAAAGAATTTTGATAAATAGTTGTGTTTTTGGTTTCTTGACAGTTTGAAATCCACGCTAGTATAAAAACAAGAAAAAAAAAATGTTATAATTTAATAAAATTCAAGAATAAATTTTAAAAGAAAATACAAAAAAAAAAAAAAAAAAAAAAGTAAATTAAATAATCAAAATTACAGGATTTAAAAATATTAATGTTTTGGCTATCATAAATAATAACATTAATGGAAAAAGTTTTTATAAATGTATATGTTTTCTATATCTACTTATAATTCCCTGGTTAAAATATTAAATTTTGAAGTACCATTTTTATTTGATATTTTTTAGGTACATAATTAATATTAATTAATATTAATTTAATATTCTCCCAAGCTAGAAGTAAAAAATGATAAACAATTTTCTTCATTCTCATTCATTTATATATTTTTACATATATAAAATTTTAATACTAATTATAATAATAACGGCATTCATTAATCATTGTTGCGCTTAATTTATAAAATATACTTAATTAAATATTGTTCATTCTTACAAGTTAGATAATAATTTTTGACAAATTAAAAAAAAAAGAAAAAAAAAAAAACATGCATTTCTAAAAAATTCAATAAAAATTATATGAATTATGTAATATATTATATTTTTGACGTATAAAACGTATATCTGTAATTGCTTACTTGCCAAAGTTTATTAATAAATTTATTTTAATAAAGTTACTTTATTAATATAAATATTGCTTTTACAAGATTACAATTGCGTTAACTAAGTTGAAATTAATTGCAACGACAATTGATGAATTTTATTATCTGTGCAAATTTGTATTAATATGTATTAAAATAAAATATAATAAAATATATTAATTTAATGAACATTAAACGAAAGTATAATTTTTCTAAAAACTTGAAAAGTCACAAAATTTTAATAAACTTTTATCAGTTACGAATTTTGTGGTACATTGAGTAAATAATAAAATTAAATAAATATTATACAAAAATTCATTTATTTCATTATGACTTATAAATAATTATGTTGTCCAATGTTTTTGATAAAATTTATATTGTTAATAAATGAATTTAATTAAAATATAAATTAAAAATGTCAAAGTAATATGAAGAAAAAAAAATTTTGCTTCGTAATTGCTGGTATCAAATATTAAAATTAGTCCAATAAACCGTTAAAATATTAAGGATAGTATTTAATGAAATATTTCAAAAAAATGTAACAAAAGAACCTGCATAGATATTTTGTAAATTATAATTTTACTCTCTATTTCATTATTTTTTTCTTTTCACGTTTGTAACGACCATATCACGTCGCCTACTACATTTATATTTTTCATCTTTATTTTTTACATTATAATCAGCAGGTAATTCCCCTCTTACCTTACTTTTTCATAAATAATATTTCTTTTTTATACGCCAAATTCAAATATTGCGACTTAACATTGATATATCCATATCCACTTTTTGATTAACTAGAGGTTATTTTTTTAAAACGTCGCGTATACACTTAAAATTCTTTAAGTTATGCATTTAGATTTATTTGTTTGATGATTTTTTTATTCTTCTTCTTCTTCTTCTTCTTCTTCTACTCTCGTGTACTTGGAATATTTTTAAGTACACAAACTTTATATCTTAATGTTGATTATATTATACAATAATTCTCATACGAACGCTCGGCATTACAATGCTATACTTTTTTACCTTCATCTTTGTTAGTTTTGATCTTCACCCTCTATGTCGGAATTATAATTTCTTTCTTTAATTTTTTTTTTTTTTTTGCATCTTTCCCCAACTTTGATAAAATTTTCATTATAAAGCATTATTGTTTATAATTATAGCATTTTATTTGTAACTTTAGGCATAATATTACATACGATACAATACATACATACAAGTGCCGGTCCACTAAGAAAAGGTTTCACGGTACGTAGTTTATATATATATATATATATATATATATATATAATATTCTGTCTTTATTTACCCGACTTTAATCACAAGCCAAAATTATATGACAATAACGAATTTTACTTTTTCGCGCTATTTTTGTTTTAAAATGATTGATAACAAAAACGACAGCAATAATAAAAATCGGTAATAATTTGCTAAAACGGCGTTCAATACAAAATTTCTCTTGCTCATAATAATCGATTTCCATACGTATGTTTATAGTTGCGTACACGCACACATCTGAAATAACAATTTTATGATTAATTAAAGTATGAGAGAGCAGAATTAATCGACACATGCCTGTGGATTAAAATGTACTTGATAATCCTTTTGTATATAAATAATATTGGATTAAGTTGTTGATATCAGAAACACATGACTGAAACGTTGATGTCTTTTGAAAATCATAATTTTTTAATGTAGCTTTCCACATAAATTTCTACGGGGCTTCAAATATTTTTTAAATTGTACCAGCTGATCCTGCTCTCAACTATCATAAATATCATTTAATCCAAAATATGAATCGTTTAATTTAAAAATTCGAAAAGCAATATTCTTTAGTAAAAGAGCCAAAAAGTTATTTTATTCACTTGTAATTACAAAAAAAAAAAAAAAAAAAACAATAAAATAAGATGCACATGTCTAGGTATAACACTTTAACGTTAGAGTACATCGTTATTCTTAAAATTGAAAAAGTAATTAAAAAAAAATAAAAAAAAATTATATGCAAAATATATTTTCAAAATGTAATTGCGCTTTTTTTTACGTTAAAGTTTTCTTTTCTTTTCTTTTTTTTTTATTTTTATTTTTTTTTATTCTTTTTTTATTTTTATTTTTTTTTATTCTTTTTTTATTTTTATTTATTTATTTTTTTTTTTATAAGTCAGTCGCTATCCCACCAGATATAGAATAGGTCTTTCATTTATTTAATCTTTTATTTATTTTTGTTTTTCAGTTTTTTTTTCTTCTTTATAATTCACATGGATGAGTAACGCGTACATTACACTTCATTACAGAGTCAATAATGTATATATATATATATATACGTATATTTATATATATTTATATATTTTATGTTTATGTACAGTCGGCAGCTCGCCTATATAGTCGTAATAGTTATAACGTCGTGGTAGCTGAAGTACTAACGCGGACACGATGCAGCGCCGTGGTTTCTCTCTCTCTCTCTCTCTCACACACTTTGATGTTTCTCATTCGTCGTAATTGACGTGATTCTCGCACGATATACATATATATGTATATATATTTATGTATATCGTCGTTCTTATTACAAAATAAATAATGCATGCGTCATCGTGAAATTTTTTTTCGTTTAAATTACCTTTTTCTTTTACATAGAATGTGATTCTGATTAATAATTCTTGCAATATTTATGTTATTTTTCAATTTCGATAAGTTTTATACTCTGAATTTTGTTTTGTTTTTTTTTTTTTTGGTTTCGATTGTTGTATGTTTACATTTATTTATTATCGATAGCTGTCAAGACATAAATTATTATTATGAGTGTAAGATAATTTATTATTATTTTATTATTTTAGAGTTTAAGATTTTGGTTTTAGAAATAGAAAATTTATGATTATTTGGATTTCTTCTTTATGAATAGTAAAGAAATAAAAGATTAATGACAACAGGAAGAAGAAAATTAATAAATAGTAAAAAAAATATATATGTGTATGTATTTAGAAAATTTGATGATTATCAATGATGAAATGTATATAATAGAGAAGACGATAACACCGACCGAGCCATCGTAAGGATGAAGCTTTTCAATGCTACAGTTGGCAGCTTCGAGTTTTGAGTTTTAACAATAAATAATACTAAATATATCGGTAAATTAATTTCTTTTTCATTATTTAAAAAAAAAAGAAAAAGGGGGTTCTTTCAAAATATCGTTTAAAATTGTTGTAGCGCTATAAGGCAATTAAATTTTACAATTTTAAAGTTATTTTGAAAGAACCAAGTTGAAATTTTAATGCGATACTTTTAAATGAAAATAATTAACAATTTTAAAAAAAATTGATTAAGCTATGTTTACATCAACAATGTTAATTTAATATTTTTATTAAATAAGTACTAATAATTATTCTGTAATGCACTAATTTTCAACATAAAATGTAACATTTAGATAAGATTTATTTCAAAATTGCATACAATAAAAAAAGAAACGGATAACATATTTATTCGTTAGAATTTCGTATATATAAAACAAACAAAGTTTACTTCACAATATTATTTTCACAGTGATCAAATGGAAAAACAACTTTGCGGCTCGATCGACCCTCTTTAATGAAAACCTACTTTATTTTATAATCACATACAACGTTAATGTCTTTTTTTTCATTTTTTGTTTTTTTTTTTTTTTTTTTTTTTTGTTTTTTCCATATTAAACACAATGACTTTATATCACTACAAACTTTATACGCTTCTAGCATCAACAATCAAATACATCTTTTACATTTAACCAAAACTTTGTTCTTTTCTTTTAAAATATTATTTTTTGCGCGAGAATCGAATTTTTTTTTGTTTTTTTTTTTTTTTTTTTTTTTAGTTTGCAATGCATAATATATACGTTCCCGCAACGGATAATTGTTTCGCTGTAAAATAAAATGTTGAAAAACGCATAAAAAATCTATCATTCGTCAACAAGTTTACACACGCTTTTATCAACAAAGACTTCACCAATTCGTCATCTTTCGCAAGCGATTTATGTATATATATATTATCTGCCGATAATAATGAACATTTTTTTTTTTCTCAAAACAAAAATTTATAATTTTTATGGTTACTAAAAGAATTTATTTTGTTTTTTTTTTTTTTTTCTTGACACTTGCTACTTAAATTATTCTACAACTATTGATACATTTATTCTACGAAATACAGGATGATTCGAAGGCATTCATTACACTAAAAAGAGTCAAAATCTTTTCGTCGTAGAAAGGAAGATTGTTTCTTTTTATTTTTGTTATAAAGGAAGTATAAAGTAAGAAAATTTGGTATAAAGCAAGAAAATTTTTCTCACCGAAACTATTTTTCTATTCGTTATATTATCAAGAAAAATTTCGCGAAAATAGATAAAATTCAATATTTCGATAACGCACGCTAAGTCTCAAACTCGGAAAAAATTTAAAATCTTACACTGCTTCGGATTCTCTACGTAATTCTTCACCGATAATGCTTTTGGCAAGAATAGAAGAAAGTACCAGTTTGTGTGTTGTATCTACTTTGAAATTTCTTTTTTCCATTTTTTTTTTTTTTTTGTTTTTTTTTTTGTTTGTTGTTTTGTTTTATTTTGTTTATGAAAGGCATATATATAATATATATATATATATAATATGTATCTTAAATATCGACTATATTATGCTTGGCGTCGTCTCAGATGTTGCCCTTATTACTTCAGCCAGCACTAATCTTATATAACATGATTTTTTTATTTCAGCACTCGCGAATGCTCGAGCGCTCGCGTGATCCTTTATAGAGCTTATTTACGTACCACGCTGTTTTTATTTCCCGGAAAGTACATTGTGCAGCAAGAAAGTCTTAAAAGACGTCGATTTTCGTTGTTGCGAAACTTCATCGTCTTGTATCTAATCGATTGCTTTTCTTTTTTTTTTTTTTTTTTTTCTTTTCATTTTGTTGAATTCTCTTGCGTGTTTAAGACGAATATCGTAGTTTTAATTCAACATCGAAAATCGAGCGACGGTTGCATTTTTCTTGTCTTTGCATTCGTTGCAATTTGTTAGAATTTTTATATCAACCTATTAAGTATGAATCTAAAGTTAGAATCAGAGAAAAACTAAAGTCTATTGAGAGACCCTTTTTTTTTCATTTCTTTTCTAATAAATTATAACAAAGATTTAAGATGTAGTCTAGTCTGCATTTCATAAAAAATAACGCGAATAGAATGAACTAAAAAATGATATGATCCAAGTGATCGAAGCACACGTTGTTAACAATTTCTAACTGTATTATCCAATAAAATAATTCCATAATTGACAAACACTCAAATAAATAATAAAAACGTTCTTGAGACAAGTTTTTTTATTTTCGTAATTGATTATTTAAATGTACATCAATTATGAAGTGTGTTTTAAAGTGACAACATGTGGCGAATTTTATTTATTAAGAAACACATGTGCTATTCGGTTTTTCTTTTATTTTAAACTTCGAGTCGTTCACCTGTTTTTTTTTTTTTTTTTTTTTCTCTTTTTTTAATGGCAAAAATATTCAGTTTTAATAAAAATGAACTTTTTCGAAAAGAACACATCAAGTCTTCAACATTCGAGCTTGGAAAAAATCTTTTTTGTTTTTTTTGTTTTTTTTTTTTGTTTATTAAAGATCACAGTTATCCGTAAGCAAAGCTAAGCATTTTCCAATACGATTTGGAAGAAATTGTTTTCCGTCTGTAACATTCAGCCAGAAATTGTCAGTACGTTAGTCGCGAACTGGGGAAAAAAACTTTGCTCAAATATGCAGATCGATTAGGATCGAAAAAATCAAATTTCCTTTCGCAAAGAAGAACAAGCTTTAGTTAATACTGAACAATTTTGCCACGTTTTTAACAAACTTTGATTCGATCTATAATCTTCTAACTCTCCTCCCTCCTCCCACTCTTTTTTTTTTTTTTTCATTTTGACAACGTTTGCGCTCGAGCAGGCGTCGAGGCGAAGGCTCGTCGCTCTCTTTATTATTTCCTTTCGCTCTTTCTTTTATATTTTATTTTATTTTATTTTTTTTTTTTTTGGATTTTTTTTTTTTTTTTTTTTTTGTTATTTTCTCTTTATTACTGTTTCTCTCGACAATACGACAGAAATGCTTCATCCGAAATAAATTAACAAACGAAGGAACGACGAAGAGGGTGGACTAGCTAAAGAGCCAGCTCGATAGAGAAGGTGCGTCAACTCCTTCTCGTACAAGTCCGCGTACACGATACAACCTTAGCAATTGCAATTGGTGTCCGTAGGATTGGTCGGCTGATCGGTCAGTCGCTGGCCTTTTTGTTGTCCTCCTGCGCCTGCCATCAATGTTGGATCATTGTCAAGAGATTCGCTCATCTTGTCGCAGATTATGTCCACCAATCTTTCGAATACAGCCTACGATAAATTATATTTTCAATGATATTTAATAAATAATTTTCAAATTTTGCTTAAAAAACTTTATGAATTTTATTGCTTTTAATCATTAAAAACCACGCTGTGGCCTTGAAAATATTTTTCAAATTAATTTTATCAAGTATGCGATACAAGTTAGCTTCCGCGATATAATTAAATTGATAGATTATCCGTTGAACTTGTCCCAGAGAAAATAATTAATGTATTTATAAATGATATTACTTCATAAGACTTATCAATCAATCAAAAGCGGAATAAAAGTGTTATACAATCAATTAAATATCAATAAATGTGTTGATTAAAAAACTTTGAATTTAAAATATTGATTTTCAGTATGATTCAAAAGTAACATCAAATTTATAATTATAAATATAAAATAACATAATAGTTTTTTTCGATACTTAGTTGCATAACATGTTACATATAATTTTAATAAAATATTGCACATAGAATAAGCACTTGTGCAATTAAATGCATTAAAATAAAATTATATCTGACAAGCACGGCTGAAATCATGAAATGATTAATTACGAGTCTTAAAAAAAAAAAAAAAAAAAAAAATTATTTAACTAAAATACCTTGACATTGGTATTTTCCTTCGCTGACGTTTCGAAAAATTGAACCTTCAGGTGTTCAGCCAATTGTTTACCCCGCTCGAAACTGATAACCCTTTCGTCTTCCATGTCGCACTTGTTGCCTACGAGAATAATTTGGGCGTTGTCCCACGAGTAAGTTTTTATCTGTGTAAGCCAGTCTTGGACCGAATTAAAGGATTCTTCGTTGGTTATATCGTACATGAGGATGAAGCCCATTGCTCCTCTGTAATAGGCCGTCGTGATCGTCCTGTATCTCTCCTGACCCGCCGTGTCCTGAAATTGTTACGTTCACAAATTCTTACGTTGCTTTTTCTAACTGTTATGATTGAAGTCATACTTATAAGAAAATATTTAAAGTACTTTGATTATTTTTTCAACGATTAATTATTATAAGAATGGATAATTTAAATTTTTCGTACTACATTTATTAATTCAAAATCAAATTATGATATTTAAAAAATTATAAATTTTAATTCGTGAGCTTAATCGATTGCTTTTAAAAAGAAATATTTTAAATTACGACAGAGATAGCACAATAATTGTTTATAAAGTATAAAATTTTACGAATATAAAAAATTAAAACTTTATCAATGTACTCGTGAATTCTTTTATTCCGTATAACAGCCGTGTAATTTACACGTAATTTTTTTCCATCAAATATCAAAGAAGGAAATTTACGATAAGCAGTTAGGGCCGCGTTCATAGCCTCGTGAAATAATAATAATAAAAAAAAAAAAAGACATGAAAAAGTCTAAAATGAAAGACTTTGGAATCTGATGAATATAATGCATTCTTTTAACGCCGCCATGAGCTTCGCGACCTTCGCTCTGACAAGGACAAAGAAGATGCATTTTTATACTGACCCAGATTTGGAGTTTGACCCTTTTATCGTTCCTGAAGACTGTTTTTACTTTAAAGTCAATTCCAACGGTCGAGACGAAAGCCGAAGTAAAAGAATCATCGGCGTAACGGAAGAGAAATGAAGTTTTTCCAACTGACGAATTTCCAATGATCAGCAATTTGAACATGTAATCGAAGTTTTGATCCGACGCATCTTTCTGCCATTTTGGATCCTGTCCCGCCATCTAAAATAAAATGTTAAAGAATTGTTTATAAATACATTCCTGATGCTCATATTAATACAATAAATTATTTAAAAGTTGCCAATATATAAAGATTTTTGTTTTTTAATGCATAAAGATTGTTCTATTCTTCTTTTACATTTATATATTTATTTTTATGATCTTTGTATATATATATATTACAAATATAATACATCTACTTTATGACATTTTCAGCAATTATCAAAAGTTTTGATACGTTTTATATTGAAAAAAATTATTTTTATTTTGCAACAATAATCTTAATTGTTGAATGCTCGCATGAAAATAATTTTTGTTATTTTTCGATTTATTATCTAATAATTACGTATTTTTATTTATTAATTTAATTTAATTTAATGCTAATTTACTACAACTAAATTAAATTCAAGCTATATAAAATATATTTTCTGTATCACTAAAATTTATTAAATACCCTTTAGATTTATTTAAAAAATTTGAAAAAATCATTGTATAATTTGTATCATAAAATTTCTTTCTATTGTAATTGTATAAAATTTGAAAATTTTCAGTTAAATTTTGTGTGCCTTACGACCCACTCACTTCTTTATCATGAATCCGAGAACTCTATTTACCACAATGAAATACGAATAAATGAATTCAAATAATAAACATAATTTTATGAATTAATGTATATTAAATGAAAAATTAATGAAACATAAACAAAGTTAATATTATGAATGTTAAAATTATCAGTATAATGAACTTTATAGTACGCATAATTGTTTGAGAATGATAAATATGCGAGCACAGTGGAAAATCAGCCGCTAATTTAATGTAAATCGTGTGATATCCGGTACCGAATTCAATGGTATTGGCGTGGTGATGTCTACGATCGACAGCATTCGAGTCATCCGTGTACGAAGTTCGAAAACTGAGTCTTTTATTTCCCTCTGCGACATTTTATTGGACGACACTTTTATTACAGTTTAGCGTTATGAGGCTTTTTTATTTTTATCGCATACGAATTTCATTAGCTGAAACTTTAATTGAATATACGTGTACGATTTGCCAAAACTTCGTGATTTTTATCTTTTGTCGGATAAAAACTATTGCTGTGCAAAAGTATTATTATTAATGGTAAATTATACTATCACATGTTTTTAAATTATATATTTACTCAATTAAAAATTGTACTTCTTATCAATTTAAAATGAGGTTTTTATGATCCACCTTAAAAAAATATTTCTTATTTTCAATATTTTAACTATATTTATATTATTATATTTTTATTTTTGTAAAATTGTAATTATTTTATAATCGATATTATTAAAATACAATGAACTAATGACCTATAAAAAAATTGTCATTTATTTGAAGTTGAAATATTGCTACAAACTTTTCAATAAGTGTTTAGAATTAAAAAAAAAAAAAATGATTAAATTTACAAATGTATGTATATTGATTGTAGATAAATAAAAATAAATAATTAAAAAACTTTCACTTATAGTCATGGCCTTTGCACTAACTTTTCAGACTTACTCTAGAACGATTAATAAGTTCCTAATTTAGGATCTGTAAAAAAAACTAACTGCAACTGCTTTACGCAATTTATAAGTTTTTAAAAGCCTTAACTAAATTTGCACAAAACATATTGTTTATAAATAGATCTAAAAAAATGTACAAGTCATGATTTACAATAAAATAGCTTATAAAGAGTTACGTAATTTCACGATTTTTTGGCAAAAGCATATTTCAAACAGTCATAAAGTTTAAACCACATCACTGATGATTTGCGCACTGCTCTTCGATAATGTAGCACGAAGAATTTTACGAATTATTTTTACGAAAACTGCCGAAGCGATTGTTGAAAGATTAGCGAGAAGCTCCATCGGTACCACAAACTTTCTCACAAAAGGTCGTAAAATACCCTAAGTTAACGTATTTGCGCTTCTAATACCACACAATATTCTTTCTATAACTGACCAGCTCTAGCCGATTTATCTAACAATTCTCCCCACCTTCAAAAATTACTCTTTCCCTCTCTATAACCACTCGAAAACAAAACGAAGCTCGCGGCGAAAATAAATAAAAAAAAAAAAAAAAAAAAAAAAAAAGAAGAAGGCAAGTAATTAAGCAATTACTGGAAAACTCGGGCCATTCGGTGCACACGGCGTACGTCGCGGCATAATTGCCTTTTCTTTTTCCCTCTTTCTCTATCGAAAAATCTTATCTTCGCTATTTCTTTCGTCTTGTTGCCTCTTTTCCCTCTCTCTCTCTCTCTCTCTCTCTCTCTCTCTCTTTTTCTCTCCTCCTTGTCGCCGAGACCGGGAACGACGAATAACATCCAACGTGTGGTGCGCGCGAAATTGCACTTCGAAGCGAAAAAAAAGAAAAAAGCAGACTCGACCGATATTATTGTATCGTTACCACTCTGTATATTTCTATCGTGTAACGTTCGAGCCCGCTTACGCGCGTATGTGTGTGTGTGTGTGTACGTGGCTCCGAGTGCGACGGATCCTTGAAACACGTCGTTGGCGATAAAAAACATGAGCGAGCCCGCGTCTGCCTAGTTTTTTTTTGTAGCGCGCGTGGTAACGAATAAAAGAAAAAAAAAAAAATAGAGAAAGAGAGAAAGAGAGAAATGATAAGTGCTTCAACAATGAATGCGCCAACGTCTTTTGGGAAGCCGATCGGTGGAAAACTTCATTGACTTTCCTGTTTATGTATAGTTTTTATTGATATAAGAAACGTTTTTTTTTTTTTACGTAAATTTTTTTTTCCTTTTTTTGTTTTTCATTGTCGCACATTTGATTGGTGGGATGTAAATATTTCGATTAAAAAAAAGCGAGTTTCAATTATAAATTATCGCGCTTTAACATGATTAGATACTTTTAAGCGTTAGATATATTTTAGGCGAGATTCAATACAGTAGAGCTTCTTTCTGTATATTTACATTTCTTTTTTTTTTTTAGCTTTATATCTTATATTATATACTTTTAAAAAAAATATTTAACGTTAAATCTTATATATTATTTATGTGATAAAAACAGAGGATAAAAAGATAGAACCAGCTAATGGATAATTTCATTAATTAAAAATAATCAAATATATTTTATAAGAATACATAAAACATATTTTATCAGTTAGCATAAAATTTACTAATTTTTATCAACTGAAAAGTAATTAAAAAAAAAAAAAAAGAAATACGTAAAGCTTAATTATTGTATACTATTTGCTTCTCTAAGCTAAAAAAACTGGTGTAGTTTGACATTATTAACCGTATACATTTTTTTTGCTAATATGTAACTGTAAATTAAAGACATACATACATAATAGAATGTATTTTGCGGTACATATACATATAAGAAATAGATAATTTTTCATCGGTGTTAATTAAATTGACGAATATTGGGGATATTTAACTTCTGTTGTAAGATTATTAAAATAGCGTAATATTTTCTTTTTTTTTTTTTATAAAGTAAGAATATTGAATCAAATTTTATAAAAATACTATAAATTCTAGACGAAGAAAAAAGTTATGTGATTGAAAAATTTCATTCCACGTAGTAAACAAGGATATCAAGTTTACATTTTATTAATTTATTTATTTATTTATTTTTTTTTCATAGTAAACTAAAAGAGCTGGTATATTAAATTGATATCGATGCATTATGAAATAGGATCTTCTATTTATTGACCCACTGGTTTTAAAACAATGCTATATTGCGGCTGCACTTGAGCAAACGCACGATGGCCTTTTACTTTAAGCAATGGATATAATATATAGTCGCATTCGACAAAGTTTATCTCAATGTACATATGAAGTGACCATTCATTTGTTCGAGCACTTTTTAACGTAATTTATACTTGCAGCCTCATATTTACTATTTGTTTTAAAGTGAATGTATGCATTGGTAACCTCGTTATTATTTTTCAAAAGAATTGAAGTATGAACATGAGTTATAAGTTTATCAATATATATATATATATATATATATATATATATATATATCATAGTGCATGATTATTAACTATTTCATTAATTAAATCATTCACACGACATATAATAATATTTTTAATTATATACCTATATTTATGACTAGACATTTTAATTAAAACATTTTATTGTCATTGATAAAAAGTTTTTAAAATAGAATGTTTTAATAAAGTCTAAAGTTGCTGCAACTTCATTAAACATTCTCATATAGGAATAAATTATACGAAAACAAAAAAAAAAAAAAAAAAAAAAAGAAACTAAATTTTATCACATTTAACGATAAAAAAATATTAAAAGATTACTCAATCATGACTATGAATTTTCTAAAAATATTAAATTCAAATATGGAAATTTAACTTGTGATATTTATTCAAAATATATGCATTGTAGTGAAAGAAAAAACAAAGTCTTCTGATATCCTTTGTATTTTTATTTTATTTTAATGCTTGTATAATTTTCTGTTTGAAAAATAAATATCTAAATAATTTATAATATAAAGTTTAAAAGAAGATTATTAAAAGCGAGGTCTCGCAATTTTTAAACATTTGATTTAAAATGAAATTATGAAACTTAAGAATATTTTTAAAATAAGTTATTTTAGGAAGAGAATAGTTTCATTATTTACTTATTTCTATTATTCTTGTGTGTTATAAACATAAAGTACATAAAAATTGTAAGAAAATTTAACGAATTCTCATTCATTCAACATTTTATATTAAACAGTGTAAAACAGTTTTCTAAAGTATTTAAAGACAAAACTTTTTAAATTTATTAAATAACTACTACATTGATGAGATATAATTAAAAATATAAACTTAATCTAATGACTATAAATTTAAATAAAATTTTGAAATGTGAAAATAAAAATTTTGAAAAAATATCGATAATTTTTTCAAGTTCACATTTTCCGTAAATGAAATACTCAATGTCATCTCGGCAGTTGCAATTTTAATGCAAATAAAACATCATGAAAACGTTCTTATTACCGCGAGATTTAATTTCAAGATTAATTTGACGCTCCTTGTCTCTCGGGTCGGAAGAGAAAAAATAAAAAAACAGCGGCGTCGATCGATATAGAGTAATTCAATCATTGAATAGGCTCCCCATTCGGCAAAGCTCTTTGACCACAAACGTTTACGATACATATGGTAATGGTACGCGTGCGCTGTGATTACGTATTTGAAGCGTTAGAGGGAAAAGAGAGAGAGAGAGAGAGAGAGAGTGAGTCGCTTGAGTACGAGAGAAATAGGGACATCCATATACGTTTCCTACCTCGAACGTGGCAAAAGCGAGACATATCGATCTGACCTCCCACACATTCCTCATTGCCACGCGCTCCATCTTCTCTTTTCTAGTTTTTTTTTTTTTTTTTATTTCTTTCTTTCTTTCTTATTTCGTTTTTGACTTTTCGTCTTTGCTACTTTAAACCATTAAGGTTTGACCTATGTTATTTTCGCTCTAATTTAGATACTTTTAGTTTTAAAAACTTTAAGTTTTTTAGTAAAGTCTTTTTTTTTTTTTTTTATTATGGAAATTTTCTAAAGTATGCTTTTTCCTCGCTTTTATTGTTTCATATTATAAAGTCATGAAGATAAAAGTAAAAAGAAAACTATACACTATCAAAATATGACAAGTCTTGAATCATTTTATAATCATTTGTAATTTGACTTAATTTTAATATTTAGGTTGTTTTTTACCTTTCAAATTTTGTTTCTCAAAAAATAATGAAAAAATATCAGTTTTATCTTAACAATGATTCGTGAAAATAGAAAAGTAGATTATATTTAAAGTACAAAGATAAAAAAAATCAGTTTTTCCTTTATAATATAGAAATATTATTAAGCTCGGAGCAAGAATAAAACTAATTTAGCATTAATATTAAATAACAAAAACAACATCACAAAAGATTCATGAAATATTTTAAATTATGTTATTATGAAAAAATTTCATTATAATAAACTATGTATAATGAGATTTTAAATTAAACATATCTTATAAATCGATGAATAAATTTGATATAGTTCGGAAAAAGGTTAGCATTGATTACTTCTTTCAAAGCTTATAGACTTTCATTTATCTAGTTCGTATCTAATTTCCACTGCATATATCGATTTTTACTCTGACATTTAGTCCAACTTTTTAGCAAACATTTCAATTTTCATTCATTTATCGACGTTTGCTTTTAATGTTAATTGAAAAATAAATGAATCTTCTATATGTAAATATCACAACAATATTATAAATTTCAAATTTTCAATATAAAAAGAAAAAAAAAAACTTTAGACTGTATTATTATCGTTATATTATGATAAATTGAATAAATATCTGAAAAATGTTTAATATACATTAATTTATTAACATTTTACTTTCGTATACATGTCAAAATTTCATTATGAAACTTATTGAGTAATTTTCAAAAGAATATTTTATAGATAGATATACACAAGAAAATATATAAATAAAACATTTTATTTTTTTCTTTATATTGCAATCAAGAGGTTCCATGTGACATTGAGGCGGATGTTTTGTTCATTGACATGTATTGACATACAAAGCTTCTATGGATTTGTAAATTTATTAGACACTTCTTATATAATTAATTTATACGTAGAAATATCCAAACTAATCTGGTATCAGAGTCTAATAGGATGCTAGTGGTCTTATCTTAAATATCAGTTTTAATAAATTAATTATTATACTATAACGTATTTAAAAATTCAAAAATTTATTATAAATACTGATATATACATATATATTGGTGATTTTATCTTTATAAATGTAGAAAGAATATGTAGTAGTTAAATAATATTTGATACACTTAATATTATTTAATCATTTAGAAAATTTATAAACGACTTCGTAAATAAATTAATAAGATTTTCCGAATATTGCTTTATTAACCCTTTGCACTCGAGGGCTCCAGAGCGGAGCCATATAAAATTTGTCTTCAAACTGGATAGCTCCACTATGCAAATAATTTTCAGTTCATAACACAAGGATAAAAACAAATCGTAATAACTTTATGTATTTTGTTAACAAATTACAAATGATATCTGTTCAGGAAAATTTTGTTTCATCAAATTTTGAAAAAAAAAAAAAAAAAAAAAAACTTCGAGCGCAATAGATTAAGTATGCCGAGTATATCGACAAACTTGATTAAACCATGGAAGAAATATGTTTAAAATAAAATTTTTTCATTTCCTTGCCTCATTCATTCATCTGATACATTATCTTATGAGTAAGACAATTTCTCTCCGGCGTACCACATCGATCCGTTTTCCTTCATATATTTTTTCGTATCTAGCATACACACGCATCATTGAAGATGACGGGGTCAATTGAAGAGGCTGTTGAGAATCAAGATACGTTCCCTGCAAACAAAAGAATGGGAGACCCTCATGATATTCCTGGGTCTGAAGAAAATAGGTTCCAGTTTACACAATTAGATTGGCTTACGAATTGGCTTATGAGCGAGTTTGGACTACAAGACTTATGCGCAATAAGGAATTCACAAAAAGAGCAAACACCCTGGGAGTAGAGAATCAGACTGCGTAAATGTCTTCTCGTGAATGTTCATCGAGGACAGCTAAATAACCAATCATAGGTTAACTAGGTTTCAGGAGAGGACAGTCAAGAAGAATAACAACCTGGCACAAAAAATAAAGCGAAGATCGGGCAAGTGTTAGCGGAACAGTGGGTCCATGACTAGAACAGCACTAGGCAGTCAACGTAAAAGGGCCAGAGGAGATACGATTGCCTGTCTTATGATGATCGCCAAGTATATAGCGATAGTAAGCGATCGCTACGACGAGCTAGCAGCAAAGATGATGTTGCTGGAAAAAAACAAATATTTAGCTTGAGTGAAAAAGACTACCAGAGACAAGAAATACGTCCTGGTATGTTTACACTTATCAGAAGTAGTACAGTTCTGGAAAGAGACGTATTTCATAAGCTAAGAAAACCTTGAAGAACCACTTAGGAAGGTCTAAGAAGGGCAATCGAAAGAAATAATGCACAAACCTTTAGCAGATTATTAGTTCCCATAACACTGAGGAGAGATGTCGGACAAATAGCCACAACATGGGGTGTCGAATTCTCTGGCACGGAAAACTAGAACATTGATGCTTTCTTCAATAGAATCGAAGACTGCAAGGTATTGGTTCACTAATCCGAGAGTAAAATGCTGGATTTACAAAGATTGGCACGGGAAGTCAAGAGGCAGACGCTAGATAAAAATGAGTCGGTTCGCGATTTTATGACCTGTACCCACAGAGAAACATTTGTTAGATCTACTCAATTCAAATTTGAGTCTAGAGCTTTAGAGACTAGTCAGGAGAGTAGATTTTGGTAACATAGGTACTTTACTCGAATGGGCAGTAAACGTAGAGTTATGTCTGAAAGTAGAAAAAACTGTTGCTCACTACTCTCTCCAGAATTTTTATCTTTCTCTGAAATTCACTAAAATGCCGCCATAAGAACTGTTGTAAGAGCGAGGACGACGACAAAACCCCATTTTGTCCAGCTGATCCAGCTAGAAATCTCTAACGTCTATCTGATCGGCGGAATGGCGTTATTGAACCTAGTCGATGTATTTGAATTTTAATGCATTAGCGTCAATAAGATGTTACATAAACTCCTAAAAAAAAAGAAAAAGAAATCTGATCTATTAGTTGCATGAGTTATACAACCCTTAAAATAGCGATACTGTCCAGTTTCTTTGATTGTTACCGCTTCGGTGCTCGATCATCTGGATTTTGGGATTGCGATTCATAATGCAGATCTGAGCAAGTATGTTTACAAATGCCAATCTACCGATAGCGCAAATAAATTAAATAAAACTCGCTTGCTGGTCTGATAAGAAAAAGGTCCATTAAAAAACTATGGCAAATCGTGACTGGCTCATTTTTCTTGTAACCACAGAGGCTTCGAGTACTTACCGGTGTTTTAAAACCTTTTTAACACTCTTTGATACTTAAACAACACTACACGGTATCACATCAAATTACAGCCGCGAACGTTATTTTACCGAAATTAAATTTCCACCCCACCCTAAAAAGTCAGCTCTGCAGCTCGCGAATAAAGCACGAACGCTGTAGTAGTAAAAAGCAATGTATAAGCTGACAGTGTCGGTAAGCTGCGCAGTTGGTCCAGAAGAATAGCGCGTACGCGCAGAAGCAACTCTATAGTATTTCGCTCATTTTCAATTGCTACCGTGCGGAGATAAATCTAAATAAAATAACCTCTTATTCTTTCCATTAATTATATTAATAAATATTCATTTTATAGGTTAAAGGAAAAGCTGAAGTTATTTCGCGCGACTTTTCGCAAATACGAAATAATTTGCTCATCAGCAACTTTTAGGCCCGTTGTCGGATACGTAGCATTCAGGGCATAATTCTGTAATACCGAACTGACATAAAGCGCAAGTATATTCTCTTCGCGAGCAAAAGGATTGACGTATCACCTTGTGACGGGGGTTTTCGGCATCGCACGGGATTATCATCGTACCCACGAATAGCGTTCGTTGTTAATCCCAACCATACGCAATCATATCGCGAGAAATCAGCTTAACAGAACAGCGAATTCCTGGATGCATATCTAGGCAGGTCGCAACGCAAATGTTTTGTTACTCAATATTGAACAAATATTTTTCTATCGATTCTACACGATTGTTAAAAATTTTTATTTTATTGAATACTATTAGATTTTTTCATTAAAAATATTTAAATTTTCATCTTTCATTACCCACATTGACATATTTATAGGAGCCTATTCTGAAATTAAATATTTTCAAATGAAAAAAATTTAAATTATAATTGCAAATCAAATTATAAATTTAAATTTCACATAAAAATTTTGTCAATCGTTATTTTGAAAATTTAAAAAAATAAATAAAATATTTTATCGAATATCTTATCATCAAAAGAAATTAAAATAAATCAATATTTTAATTAATTCAGATACTAAAATTAATAATAAAATTTGAATATATTAGCACTTGAATAAAATTACAATTGAAAATCGTGCTATCTTTTGAAGAAATTTCTCTGGTAATAAGCAAGCTCTTTCTCCTATTCTCCCATTCTCTTTGTACCTCTTTATCTCCTGTCACTGTCTCTGCACTATCTCTGTCTTTCATTCACGATGCGCTTTTACTTCTTCTCTCGTTAACCGACTCTACGCTCCTCGGTATGCAAGCAACGCCTCCGAAGAAATTGGTTCATGAAAACAAATACGAACGATTATGTGCAAGCGCACGTTTTCCACTTTTCCATCATTTCTATATGCGAATTATATGGATACAGTCTTACACATGTTCTGAGAAAACTTTCACAACCCACAATGGATGTTATAGACGCGAGTGGGAGTTTGGGTATGGATTTAACGGTGATAGATTTTGGCGTGTCGAACTGTAATAACATACTCGTATTTTAAATACATTTTATGTGTTATTGAAGCAAAACGAAATAGCTCAATGTGTATAAAATCGATTATCAATTACGTATTATAAATTTATATATGACCTGTATTATTATACACAACATAAATTGTTGAAATTAAAAACGATTCAAGTAATGGTCGGAATATATGCGCTATATATTTTATGAAAAAAGAAAAATTTAATTTCTATAAAAATACAAAAAGTTTCAAAATATTCATTTGAAAATTCAATCTCGTTAAAAATTTTTGAAATTTATTATAAATTTTTATACAATAATAAAACTTTTTTGATTGATGACGATTTTTGATTGATGATCGATCTGATTATTATATTGTTTTAAAATTAATTGGTCTATATGCATTTCTTTAAATTTGTTCGTTACATTTATTTTAAAAAAAGAAATTACTAGAATCTAAGTAAAATTTAAAAATGTCAGTTTACAATATACTAAAATTCTTCCAAGCTCATTAGTGCACGCTCTACATATGTGATAAAACGTACAAGATAAAACAATACGGATGTTATAAATCATTTTAACATTACGATAAAAAAAAAAAAAAATATCACGTAAATTTTCTATTTTTCGACTCTGTAATCAGGTATAAAAATAAACGAAAATTATTATAAATATCATTAAAATCTTTCTTTCATTTGAGCCAGTTAGATTACTTATCAATTTTTAATTTTCCGCGAGCAATAATTATTTATAAAAAAAACTATCCACTTTGTTTAAAACAACATTGATTCGCCAATTTTTACGTCATCGACACTTTATTCTTATAAATAAACTTATTTTTGAATTTAGGTCATAAAATGAATCAATGCTAAAAATAGTTACAATCTTTTAAAGATAACGTTTGTGAATACCTTTTAAATGTTATAAAACTTATAAAAAATGCAAAACCAATAGTTTCGAGTTTATTAGTTAGATACATTCGTTTTCATACGAAATTTCAAATAAGATTCAAAAATTAATTTCAATATACAAACGCTCGTCTCTTATTTATAAAAAATTCAAACTCGCGACAGACTATTAATAAATTAATACTCGATGGAAATAAGTAACATAAGGTCCATCATATCGTAATCATTTATACATTAGCGGCGAAAGTTCATATCGATTACCGTTAAGGCCAAATGGTTAAAATAGCATACCGTCGATGGTACAGCATATATACATCGTAATATCGAAGATTTGCAAATCGCCGCGGAATTCGGAGCGTAACCGCGCCAGATTCGTCTCTAAAATCAATGCGAAAGCCCTCGCTCTCATTTTAACTTACTCGCTCGCTCCTTATAATTCGCCTCGACTCTTTGTTTCCACTTTCTTGCATCTCTTTCTCCGTCGCTCATGCCTATGCACGTGAACATTCGAATTTTTAACTTGAACGCGACGGCATATTATCGCTTACAAGTTTCCGACCACTTCGCCTTCTCCTTCCTTCTCCGGAAATGTCGCGAGTCCTTTTTCCTTTTTTTAAAACCGTTATTATTGAGTCGTTGTATATATGTACATATATAAGCTTGCTCTCTTTTTTCGCTCAGGTTCATCCATGATTCTTTTCTTATCTTTATCTACTTCAGGACACTGCCACCTATTTGTGTAATCGTCGTTCTATATGTAATAGGGATTGTCACGTTCTCTTGATCATTTAAAACGACCGCTACGAGAATCTTAATCCTTCTTTTTTTTTTTATTTATTTATTTATTTATTTATTTATTTATTGCGCGATCTAAAATGAAAAATTTATTATAAAACGGAAATTTATAACGATTTTTTCCAATATCGATGGAAAAGTTTATTCGTTGAAGTTTAAATTGAATTTTAAAGTCGTGTAAAAATCTTAAGATCAGCACATATTTAGATAAACAATTTTTCACTATGAGTAAAGCTATGCATATATCAATATTATGATTTATAAGGATTACATTTCAAAAATAATTCCATACGAAAAACGAACATGAATAAAAACAAGAGTGATTTCTCAATTTATTTGCATTAAAATTTTTAATTCTTCTTCGACCGTCAGTGATAGGGTTGATGATGATTTAATTATTATATATAGTTAGATGATATATAGACAATAAATTATAGAAAAGGTAGATTCTTATACGAACCATTAAATCATATTAGGCAAAAAAAAAGTCAGTTATGAGATAAAACGTTGGATGCAGTTAGATAGAGTTCAATAAATAAAATCATGTCTAGAAAGGCAAGAAAGAGCTTGCTCGTATAGCTAAAAAGAAAAACCTTTAAAAGAAGCATTATTTAAGGGTTAAAAACCTTAAATTAATTAAAAATAAATGTCAAATAACTTAAAAATACACTGAGAGCTGGATAAAGAACTGGGTTGTGTATTACCTTAAAAAATAAAGTAAAGAACAGTTACTCGAAAAGCGAAAAAATAATCCTAATGTTATGGGACGAACTAGTGCAGTGTCAAATTTCGATGGATAAGCCATATCGCAAGGTAAAATTTTTAGTAAAATTGGATAAAATTCTAAAATTTTGTAGATCTTGAAAGTTGAATGAAAAAAATTACCCCAGAAAAAATGGGTGGTTGATATAAAACAGATAAATGAGTGAAAGCGTCGAGAAACAAAGAGACGTGGAAGGAATTGAAAAAAGAAGAAGCACGTGTTCGACGTTGAATGGAAAATGGTTAAGAAAATGAAGCGACGAAAAGACGATAAAATTTTTAAAGTATCGTATACACGATAATCTGTCTTATTTTCATAAAAAATAATCCGCACGATTTAACTATTTCTGCCTTGATTAGTACTGGAGAAATATAAATGTATAAATTCTCCTCGCCTATATTTAAAAAAGATAAACAATTTTTAAAATTTCACGTATAATTTAAATTAGAAGAAAAATTATAATGTCACTTTTATTTAAAAGCAGTTAAAGCTCTCCGAGCTTTATTCCGAAGTTATCAAATTAACGAGTCTATTTAAAATTCAATCATCTAATGCTTTTCGCACAATTATCCAACAGTAGTTTTAATTGTTTAAATTATTTCGTTTTCACCAATCTCCCGTATGTTTTTTGTTCCTCGTTCAACTACGCTGTTCTATGGCCCTATTATCTTTCACGTTCTCTAACTTTTTTCACTTTACATTTAGCTCTCGACGCGTCCTCTATCTTCATCGATTTTGTTTTCCCTCTACATTTTTTACAATCTTTTTCTTAAATTACAACCATTTTTATGCTTTGCTCTTCGTTATATCATATATTTTAGCCAAAGTTTTACATTTAATATTATACCTTTTTCTTAAAATTTTTCAAATTTTCTTAAATTTCGATTTCACTGACAGACAAGTGTTTTTTTTTCTTTTTTTTTTTTTTTTTCAATTATTTTGATTAAAATATTTCCCATTAGATTAAGTTGTAAAATTAAAATTAAAAAATTAATTACAATTTTGACTATAATGTACAATAAATGTTTTATAAATTAAAATTATATTCTATAAAGTATAAAATTTGTTCTCTTTTGACGCATTTTTCCAAAAACAGTCAGTAATTTTAAGCAAAAAATTAATGTTTAAAATAAAAATACTAATATCTACTCGGACAAAAAATACGATGTTTGTCTAGCACTACAACATTAACATTTCTGAATTCTTAAGGGAAAGCAGTTGACACAGTTTACTTTTAAAACAATATGACGAAAAAAAAAAAAAAAAAAATTTGAAACAGACTCCAAACCTGAAATAGACTTAAAAAAATACGAGAAAGGATTTTTTTTTAATTTTCCGTACGTGAAATTAAATTTAAAAACACTTCAAATATTACAACCTTTGCTTTGTATGATGAAAATTTGAAATACTTTTGAAACAATATTTTAATTCGTTAAAAAATAATATAATAAATACGTTAAGTTAAGTTTGAATTAAATTTTTCAACCTGCCATAACCTCCGTTAATATCTCAAATAAAAGTTTTTGTCATAATAACTTTAAAGTTAAAAACTCTTTTAGAATCTCGGTATTTATTACAGTTATAAAAAAAAAAAAAGAAGTACTAAATTAAAGATGTTTCACTTAAACTTAAAATTTGTTCGAAATATAAAAGATAAAAAATTGCACTACATCTTTAAACTAATTGTTTCTATATAACTTTTCTATACTTTATTAATTCAAAAGTAATATAAAACATTTTAGTTTACGCGTAATTTATAAAAATATCTAAATATTTCGCAGCTCGCTTATGTCATCGTGCTCGTATATCTGAATTATTTTTCCGTTATTTTTGCTTCTTTCCAATTGTTCATTTCTTTTAACATATTTCCATGCATAAACGAAGACAGTATAGTTGAACTTTATTACTTATCGATATTCGATACTTCGCGAACTAAACGCAGACGTCTTTCCCTTGCATAACAAAATATCCCCAACAAGTTTTTTAGCTTTCAAATGCACCCAATCTAATTTATGCGCGGCGGAATACCGCAAATTTTTGTTAAATACTGCTTTTACGATTAATAAAATTGAAAAATCTTTCCATTTTCATGAGGAAATATTATTTTCAATTATACATTTAACAAATATCCTTTTAGTTTTAGTATATTTAGTCTTAAAATATTTAGTTTTGTTACACTTTTATTTCAATTTATTTAGGTAGATAAAAAAAAATCTTATATTAGTTAAGATTAAAATTTTATTATTAATTAGTTGATACAATAAAATTTTCTTCCCTTTTACAAAACATTTCAGTGTCAGTGCTTAATGTAATTCATAAAGATTCATGAAGAAAAAAATTTAGAACAGCTGGAATTGTAAAAGCTTTTTACACATAAACAGATTTCACGAATAAGACAAACACTTTATTATAACCAAAATTAAAATTTAGTTTAGATTAATTTTGTTTTATATAATAAAATTACAAATTACATATGATACCGTTTAATACAATAATGTGATATTTAAATGTAAGACCAAAATCTCGCAAATATATTTCTGCATGAATACTATATGTGTTGCTTAAGCCGCACAATAATATGCATTTTTAAATGATTTATTAACAAATTACTCGGTAATAATTAATGTGAAATGCATTTGAAGCAAAACTTTAACACTAGATGAATAAAAAAAATCTCTAAAATCTTATTGACAAAATTTGTTAAAATTTTCAACATCGACAAAATTTTGCAAACAGGATAAATAAACACTTTCAATAACGAATTAACAAACCTCGTAAAAAAATTTAATTAAAATTTCAAGATCGTTATATTTGAAAGCGCCGCAAGCTAAACAGAAGAAAAAAATAGCAGGGAGGGGAAGGGGAGAGAGAGAGAGAGAGAGAGAGAGAGAGAGAAGGCAAATCGAAGCTCGGCGAGGAAGGATATATTGGTCAGAGCGATGTGTCCGCGAGAGAGTCTTTTCTACATGTTTCAACGGAGCATGGCAGAACGGCACGTGGTTACCTCGAGGAATGTTAAATAGGACAGGAGCGTATAGCGAGACGAGCGACGTGGAGCTCGGGTTTGGTGCACCTGTGTGTTGGGCTAGTGTGTCACGAAGATAAACAAAGTGTTTACGATCGATATAACGTTGCCGAGAGAGAAAGAGAGAGAGAAAGAGAGAGAGAGAGAGAGAGAGCTTCAATCCGTTCTTCTTTTCGTCTTCAAGGATTTCTCGCGTTTCGTTTGTTCGCGCATCCTCGTCGCACACCAGATTTGAGATTTTCAAGGGGAAAAAAAAGAGAAAAAAGAAGCCACGCCCCCGGGAAATTTAGACTCCCTGCACGATTTTTGTGGAACGTGTTTCACTTTTACTACTTTTTTAACTAGACGAGTATATGTACTTTTATTTACCGTGAAATTCTCGTAGTTTTCTACGAAATTGTTTTCGCTTTAATTTTATTCTCGGATGGATTATTTTTCATGAATAGTTTATTGCGCCGTATAAGTTAACTTCGTTTGATCGAAAATATAACAGCTATAATTATAATGGACTCTGTATAATTAAAAACAAATTAAAGTGCGTTAAAATTCTGAATAAATTTACACGTGATAATTACTATAATTTATAATTGCAAGAATTTTCATTGTTTAAAATTATCCACTTTTTCCAATTGTGCTTTTAATATTCATTAAGTATAAGCTAATGCGAAAAAGCTCAACGTCAATTTTACAAGCAGTAAATGAAAAAAAAAATAAATAAATAAATAAAAAAAAAGGAAAAAAAAAGACCGACAATAAATAAATTACGATGCAACGTCTTCGGCGTGTAAAAAAACAATGTATAAACTTTGCCTATCGCAGACGCAGGTAATTGAGGTATGTAAAATACTCGATGTTTAATATTCGCGTCCTGACTGCGCACCCGCAACTTGACCTCAATTGATTCAGATAACTCTCGAATGTAGGTGTGACGAAAATAGCTTTTCTTGTCAACCGTTAATGTCGGAAAATTTAACTTTGACGTAGTTAACAATGATCGTTTATTTAATTTTACGAATTTATCTGGTTATTGATTTAACTTTATTTTAATTTATTTTCAAGTTTAGATATTTCTCGGAGTCATTAGGTCGATTGATTAATACGTTATCGTTTGCGCGAACAAATTGTCCAATGACGATCGGTTTCAAACGTTGTTACAGATTTTACAGATCGCTATTTTATTACGCAAAATGGACACGAGTCAAGATAACACGAATTTTATTTGTATTTAAGGAAAAAAAAAAAGCTCTATAATAAAATCATGATATTAATTAACGTTGAATTGAAATTTATTATTATTACCTGACTGAGGCGCATTTTAAATTCGTTCGATAATTGTAATTTCTAAACGTGATGTAATTTGTTTCAAATCATAATGACAGTAAAAGCTTTGCTTATGATGTAATACATAGATCGAATATAATTAATTTTGCAGCTTTATATTAAAACTACATTTTACATAATGTTCAATATTAAAATATTAAACATTATAGCAAGAACGTAAGAATATGTGAAATTTTCTGTGACGCGTAAGAAATTGCAAAAAAAAAAAAAAATCAAAAAAAAATTGTTTATAAAAGCTACGTTTCGCTAATTTTCATTCGTCGTGTCCTTTATTCGCACAATCCGTACGAGTCAGAATAAATTTTAGCGGCGCGAAGTATCTGCTTAAATTATAAAATAATTTTTAAATTATTTTATAATTGCTATTAAATTTGATAACTTTATTGTTAAGAATTATTACTATATTATTTCCTCACTCGTTCGTATTTATTTATATATTCGTTATATTCAGTTTTACGCATATACCAACATACCAATTTACATAAAGGCATTGAAATATACATTTGTCAAAATTTAACAATAGATATTAAATAAATAATACATTCATGAGCGTTTATGTGCATAACTGGTAATTATAATATTATAGACAATATTTTATTAATGTACGAACAACATAATTACTTCATTTATTTATATATAAATAAAAAAAATTAGAAATGAAAAATTTATATTATTAATACACTGTAATAGTAATGTTAAGATGATTCTTCTTCTAACGCTGCAATAAAAAAAAATTTTTTTCTTAAATTGTAAAAATTTCATCTGCGCATAAAAATTGTTTAATATTACGCGTATTCTTCCGTAAATTTGCAACAGCTGACATAGGAAGATTCTATGTTACGAAGGTATTATCGATTATTAAGCTTGCATACCAGTTTGTTCTAAAAACCGAAACATCATCCTATAGCTTCGACCGACCGATATTTATATACATATAACATACGTATTTTTATTTTCTTAATTAAATTGTTGAAATAAAAGTGAAATCGTAAAGTCATAATGTATTGTAAAAATTCATTAAAATGTCAATTATGTTTTTACTTAAAATTATTTTTTAACAACAAACCATTGATAAACATATTGTTTAACATTAAAAATATGTATCAAATCTTTGTTTTACATGTATTTCAAAATTTTTCAAGTCCAACTTGATTTTTCAATCGATGATTAAAATATAAACGGAAATTTTAACATTAATCGAAAAGCAACTACAATTTTTATATCTTTTAACATCGTTAAAAGAAATAATACCTGTAAACAAGAAAATCGCTAAGATGTTTCAAACATAATACAAATATAAAACACAATAAAATCACTACTACAACTTCATCTCCATTACAGAAACTAAGAATTATCATTGTACGCTCCGATGTTGCATTCGATAATCTATATCTTACATTAACGAATAATAGGCTTTTCGCGCAGTTTGCGCTAATTAATGAACGCCTCTCAAAGGCTTCGAAATTTTAACGTAGAATCTGGGAAAGCAAGACTCACGAGGTAAAGAAAGCCAGCGCGCAGTAAAGAAGATTTTAATAATCCATACGAAGAAAGGTAAAAAATTCACCGAATGAGAAAATATAAAGCGAGTCGCGAGGTCGGTTTAATTGTACAAATGTCGAGGATGAAAGAGTTCAAAGTTTAATGGTATAGCCGCGTAAAGTAGAGCGAAAGAAAGAGTCAAAAAAAAAAAAATAAATAAATAAATAAATAAATAAATAAATAAAATAAAGAGAGAGATAATCGAAGGTCGCAATTGGGATTTCCGGAGCGTCATTACTCAGTTGTGTATGGATGAGTATAAGCGTGCGCGAAGAAGCAGGTCACTCGGAAGTTAATTTATCGTCGCCACGTGCGCGAAAGATAGCCGAGAACGCGCGAATCGTTTTACGTATACATATAGTACTTAGGAGACAAACTCGTTGCCTGCGACGCGTTTCGTTATTCGTCTTTATTTATAGGCGCAGACCATTGTGCGTACCTGTGATGAACAAACGGCGTTCCCTAGTACATGTATACACAGACACCATACGCCCTCGCTTCGTCGCTCTCACCGTCGGACGGCACTCGTGCGTAGCGCGCGCTCTCTCTCTCTCTCTCTCTCTCTCTCTCTATCGACGCTTTCCCTCGTCTATAACCGCGCGCATTATGACGTATGCGCGTAATGTATGTATATACGCGCGATAATTGTAATGCATACGTAAGCGCATACGTTGCATATGTAAACTAATTCGTTCGTTTTTTAAGTGCACGCGGTCGAATGCGCGCGATCGCCAATGTTCTTTAATGCATACGGGCGATACAATAGACAGAAAATTTACGAATGTACGCGTTAATAGTTTTATACGTTGGATGGAATCGTATAGAAATTGTAACCACAGTGTGCGCCGTTTGTTCCGTAAATGGAATATCATTTTATTTCTCTATGGGTGAATTAAATTTTTAAACTGACAAAAAAAAAAAAAAAAATAAATAAATAAATAAATAAATAAATAATAAAAAAATATAGAAAATTAAAGAAATAAAAAAAATGGCAAAAATATAAAGCATCTAAGAAATTAAAGGTATCCTATATTCATGAATCACTAATAAAGTTTATCGAAATATTGACTTTTAAAAGATAATAAAACTATTGGTAAAAAAAAAATATGACGATTTCAAGGATAAAATACGTTGTTTTGAGAAATACAATTTTTATTTTGATCTATGATACAACAAATTGTTTACCAGAAATTTCAATTATTTTTTTTTTTTTTTATTTATAAAAATTAAAATTAACGTCGTTAATTGTTATTTTTATTGTTTGACGTTAGTAAAATATAAACAAAGTCATCAGTTTCAATTGGCTCAATTTGATTACTTTTACAAGTGTAAAAAAATAAACAGAGATGTTAGTAATTGTATGAAAAAAAAAAAAAAAAAAATTAAACTAATTAATTTAATTGCACTAAAAGTGACAAAAAATATTGATTGTAAATGAATATTATTTAAGCTTTTATAAAAATCTACGTCACCGATACGTAATTTTTTAATGAATTAAAATAATCCATTGAATTAAGTGTAGTAAATATAATCATGGCAATCAAAATTTTGTATGCATTTACTTAACGAGCTAATTCTAATCGTTGATTAAATTTTTATGAGAAATACACGTATTTTATATATACGATAGTTCAATAAATAAATACTAAGTCAATTTGAATTAATCTGACAAATTTAGAAAAGTAAAGAGTACAAACTAAAATTAATGCACGTTACTTTAAAGCAAATTAAAATATAAAATAATTCTTTAAGAATTTAAATGAAATTTATTGTCCTTATTAAAATAATCATAAAATATCAGCTACTTAAAAAAAGACTTGTTATATTAAAAATGCATAGTTAAAAATGTAAAATTTGCACGACAAATATTTATAAATCGATATAACATATATAAAATACAATCTCAACTATAAAAGTTTGAGCAAATGACTTATTTATTATCCGTATATATATATATATATATATATATGTGTGTGTGTGTGTGTGTACGGATAATAAATACTTGTGAACAAATATAACATTTTATAGATAGATTATGTCGCTTGTATTGGTTTTGTTGTAGCTAGTGCACTGAAAAATTGATTGTACAAAAAACCTTTGAGCTGCTACGGTTTATAACAAAAGTAATCGAATATTTTTTAATAGATGTTTGTACACCAAAAGAAAAAAGAGAAATTGCTTTTGAAATGAAAAAAAAAAAAAAAAAAAAATTTTAAACGTATTTTTTTTATAATTCTTTGTTTAGATTCTAAGAATTTTATTTTTTTAATATCATATAGTACAGTTTAATTTAAATGTTTATTTTTACTTTTTCCGCGTATTGAGTTTGTATTGATGTAAAAAAATAAAAATATTACATTTTATTGAAAAATATTCATTAAAAAATAACATCAATATTGTGTATGCATCAACTGAATTTCAAAAATTAATATTCGAGAAGACAATTAACGTAATCGCAGTTTTATGTAAAATAAATATAATCCTGAAAAAAAATAAAATATCGGCATAAAAAAAAATATGATTACTTTTTTATTCTTCAGTTTCAAATCGTTTTATCGATTATTTCATCTCATTTCCTCGTGAGCTCGGATATAAATTAAATTGTTGATTTTAAAATGCGATAAAAGTTTTATAGCTACTAAGATTAATTTTACGGAAAAAAAAAAAAAATAAAATAATTAAATCACATTAAAACTCAAAATTTAATTTTGTACGTGCCATATATTAAATACTTGTTATTAACTGCGAAACGATGTAATTATATCTACACGTCGATCGAAATTGTAGTTTAAACATAATTTTGTTAATTTTAACGGGAATTTTTAATTTACGAAATTCCTCTAATTATAAAACTTTGATTGAATAAAATCTAAGACAAAAATTAAAATAAAAAATTTATAAATAAATAATAATAAAATCCGAAAAATCATTTAGTATAATAGGCTAGTTTTAAAAAAATTTCAAATTACGTTTTCAAACGAGAAAGATTTTATCGCGCAATTAACAAATCGTTCCGTCAAATATAAATTAAAAAAATTGTATACTCAATAAAAAAAACCAGTAGTATTTGTTTTCACATAACAATTGTTTTAAATTTTATTTATTTTTTTTTTTTTTCATAAAAAAATATTTATACATGTACGTATAAAAGCACAAGCCGCTTATTATTAGAAAGAATCGTAATTAACTTGCAAAACGTGTGTGTCTGCGTGTGTTCCGTTAGGTACACCTAGTTTTCGTTGCTCTCCTCCTCTTTTCTCTCTCTCTCTCTCTCTCTCTTTCTCTCTCCCGGCACACATGCGTCACTCTAATTCCGGCTTCTTAGCTTCTTGCACACACACACGCACGCGCGCACGCGCATACACGCACACACACAGGCACGCGCGTTCTGCTACGAACCCCTAATTGCGCGAAGGCCGTGCGTACTGCTGCGAGGGTCGATGGGCGCCGAGAGCGGTAGGAAAATCCAAAATGAACGGAAAAGCGTCAGTCTAGAAAGAGGAACAGAGAGAGAGAGAGAGAGAGAAAGAGAGTCGATTTCCGAGCAGTAGTAGGAGCAGCAGCAGCAGCAGCAACAGCGACAGCACTCGCACACGACGTGGCGTAGTTTCGCCGCGCCGCGTGTGCACACGCTTTCCGTATACTCGCCGCTTCACAGGAGAACGAGAGGAGATCAATAATGCGCCTATTGGTGTGCGTCGTGGTTTTTACGTCAAAGAATTTTTTACAAGGGAATAGGAGAAAAAAGAGAGAGAAAGATACGAAGTAAAATCGACTCGTTCTAAAGCCCAGAACGATGTGACCCTTGTCGACGTCGTTTTATTTTTTTTTGACTTGAAATATTTCATAAAGTCTGAAAAAAAAAAAGAGTGGAAAAGAAAAAAGAGAGAAAAAGAGAGATAAAGAGAAAACAATGAATTGCTTTAATCGTTATCCGCGCTGTATGAAAAAAAAAAAAAACATGCAAATTTCACGCATAAAAATGTTTTTTTTTTTTTTTTTATGTAGTGCTACAAAAAATGTTCGTATACCATTAATGGGTTCAGGAAATGAAAAATTCATTAAATTTACAGTAATTATAAACATAAATTTTAAACATACAGCTCAAAATATTATTTTATATTAAATATTCATATCTTTTTATTTTATCAAACTTTACATTGATTTCTAAAATTTTGTTAAAATGTATTGTTCGAAAATTTTCTACCGTCAAATAAAAGTTTCTTAAAACTTTGTATAAAAATATATTTTAAGTTAGCACGAAAATAAAATTTTATAAAGAGCTTTTAAACTGTGGGACTGATCATCAAAAGCATTTTCTATATCTAAAGAAAAGTACAAGAAAGAATCAAAGTTAAAAAATAAAACAATGTACATCACAATAGCTATTACTGTCGATAAGCGGCAGCGATTTAAATTTTTTCAACTTGAAAGCATTACCCGTAGTAAATATTTCTATGACAATAGTTTAACGTAAATTCAAATGCTTAAACACGGCATGGAAATATTTATAAACAATTATTATAACATTGACAAAAACATAAAGTATAAATGAAAAAAAAATATTTTTCCAATAAATTCTTTTTAGTATGCATCTATTACCAACTACTTGACCCAGTATTTTATTTACTCGATTTTATTTTTACACAACAATTTTTCAAATAATGAATTTAAAAACAAAGAAAGAATAGGTAAAAGTAAACTTTGTCACTGTATATATATTTTTTTTTTGCTTTAATTTATTTTTTTTGCACATCAAAATCAATGTATATCTTTCATTCACAGTTGATCATTGAAACTACAGTGAATTAACTTGTAAATATATTAACTTTTAAATTTTAATTATTTAAATAATATAAAAAACTACTTGGAGAAATAAATCGATATTACAAAATAATGTGTTTGGTATCTCATTGAATAAATTCATTTTATCTCATTAGACGCATTGATTGAGAGAATAATTTGAGCCTTTTTATTTAATTACCATAAAAATTTACAATAGTAAAATAATATTTTGTCTAAAATTACAAATTAAACAAGAGAGATCTAAATAACCCGCGATTATTCTTCGAGTTTAAATTTCACGTAAAGCGAGTAAAAGCAATAATTTACAAAAAATCGACCTCGCAATTAAATTTCGTAACTTACCATAGTAAAATGTATATACGTGTACGTGAAAAAAGAAAGAAAATATAAAAAATAGGTAACCTTGTTTTATGCACTCTTCGTATTCAGAACAAAAATGGACCTAACCTCTGCTTTGAACCGAACCATTTAGTCCGAAAGATAGCGAGAGCTTGCTTTCATTTGAAGGATCACATGTTCATTCAACAGAGGGATGATTCACTGTATTGACGTAAAAATTCAATTTCGCGTAAGTGCTTTATAATGTTATCTTTTTTTTTTTTTTTTTTTTTTTTTTTTTTTATATTTGTTCAATCAAAAGCAAACGCGCGATGATGTTATTGTTGCATATAACGCCGTTAATGTTTATAGCTCGACGTTTCGCTTTTGAAAATATAACGAAATTTTCATTTTTGCATACAAATTATGTATTATAAGTAATGGCATGTATTAAAAAAGAAGAAAGAAAAACTAAAATCAATTTTTAAAATTCATTTCAGTCTTAAAATTTCACAAGTGAACGCAATCGAAAGTTTTATTTCATTTCGATATTATAATTTATACAATCCGATTTGTATCAATTTTACAACAAATTCCACTTTATCGTAAATTATTTACTTGATTCACGATAATTTTGCTTACTTTGAATCGAATCCAAATACTTTTCGTTATTTTTAATATAAAATAATTGTTTCGATTTTAAAATTTTAATCAAAACAGTAAATATATTTTCTAACGTTAAATTATTCATAAAAACCTTTCGCTTTTCAATTAAATAAAAAAAATTTTTCTTTTTTGTTATATGCTTCATTTATTTAATACTTATGGTTTTAATCAATCGATTTTTAATTTCCTCCGCTTTTAAAGTTTCAAATTTTATTTTTCATTGTAAAGTTAACCCGCGAAATGAAAATATATTTCACTGTTTTTTTTTCTCATTTGCATAGTTCCACAAAATACGCATAATCAGGGACGGTAGCTTTTTTTAAAAAAAAAAACAAAAAAGAAGAGGGAAAAAAAGGGATGGAATCGATCGCAAGAATTTGTTAGCTCTCGCTTGAAAATTGCCCGAGTCACCTTGTGTCTTTACATTTCCACCCTGTTTCTACTTATACTTTCTTTTCCGTATTATAGTTCCATCTCATTCACGTACTATTTTGCTATTTTTAACGCTAATTGTTTCTACTTTGATTTGTATAAATTAATTATTTACGAGATACATATACAAATGAAATACATATATAAAAAAAAAAAAAAAAAAAATAAATTATAAAATAAAAGACTTTCTCTTTCCCTTGTTTTATCACATCCATAAAATTTTAAAAATTAATTAAGCTACTGTAAATGGAAAAAATAAGAAAAATTAACATGCAAATAAAAAGTCCAAACATTTTCTCACTTTAGCTTTTCTACACATTGAAAAATTATCCCATTGGAACAGAAGGATTATCTTTCTTCGATCAATAAAGTACATGATTTATTGACTAACTCCGCTTTCCGAATGAGATAACAAAGAAAATAAACGCCGATTATAAGAATTGTGTATACGATTACTCTTGACCTCCGAATAAAATAGAAACATATTTTTACAGAGCAGTTAGCCAATAATTCAATGATGAATTTTTTTACTTGCTCGTACCTCGAAAGAAAATATCCAAAGGGTTGACTATGTGTGACGTTAGTAGCGCACGTTAACCGCGGGACACCGGACCTTCCAAATTATTGACTGTATTCCTTTTCTTTGATTATGCTGTCGTTGCACTTTATCAAAATTTCCACGAACAATCTCACTTTATCAAATCTTTACTTTGCGCTCGCGTTCTTTCTCTCTCTCTCTTTCTCTCTCCCTCTCTCTCTCTCTTTCTCCCCTGGCAAAAAATAATGATCGAGCTTCTCAATCGGAAGGGAGGAGAAAGGGACGAGAGACACTGCGCTCGTAAGCGTTTTAGCGTCAATGTGCACGATGCCAGAACGCAAGAATAATATTTCGCACGATCTTGCTCGTCCGACCGTGTTTTTTGTCTTTCGAGCCCAAGAGAAGACTGAATCAACGGCTCCCTCTATCTCTCTCTTTCCCTCTCTCTCTTTCTCTCTCTCTCTCTCTCTCTCTCTCTTTCCTTTCTTCTCTCTTACACCGATTTCGTGAACAGACGTGCTAGTGTAGAATAGTACAGAGGGAGCCTCGCGCCACTGTGGCCTCCGCTATAGTTAAAATATCGACCATTTTCCCTTCCAGCGGGGCGAGATTAAACGAGAGAGAGAGAGCGAAGCATTAACTCTATGAACGAAAACGTGAACGTGAGAGAGAGAGGGAGATTAATGAAGAAAAAGATGGAAAATCTACGCACACGCAATGAAAAGGGGCAAAGAAAGAGAAAGAGAGCGAGAGAATAAAAATGAGAGGGCGAAAGACACCGAACGAGAATTTAAGTAGAAAAAAGGCAGGAAAGAGAGAACGTAGAAGCGAGACGACGCGATTCGCGTCGCGAGCGGCGCCTGCGCAACGGCAATATCCGTGCGGTTCGGCACATCAATATACGAGCGCGCGAGTTTGCCACTCGACTCTCTCTCTCCTCCTACGCCACTGTCGAGGCCGCCACGAAGCGAGGGAGTGCGCGTACATCCCCCGCTTGTGAAGATGTGCATATATATGCGCGCTTGCCGAGTAGTTTTCGAAAGGCTCGCGAGGTGCTCTGCTTTATACTTGTTGATTTTTAACAATTGTATCTTGTACGTCCGCCTTTTCCTCGCTTTTATTTCAAAAAGATTGATTTCCGTCTTTTATAAGCAAAATAAATAAACGATTTTCGATATTTGAACTATCGTTTCTCCCTTAATTTCCGCAAAGCTATTTCAAACTGTCAAAAAAAAAAAAAACTGCCTTATCGATAGATCGAGGAATTCTCCTAACCCTGTTTGCTACTGTCAACACGTACGTGACGACTCAAATTCTTACCCGAATCCAGTGTTGCTACGATGGCTATTCATTAACGGTGTACGATGTCCTTGACAATTGGTATCATATTTAGGCGATAAATGCCAGGATAAATCTGATTTAAACCTGATATTGTAATTGATAGAATTCATATAATCACATGAATATATTAACTATTGTAAATATATTAAATTTAACGTATCTGATAAAATATACATGTTGTATAAAATTGTGACAAGTCCGCGTTTAAGGGGATATCATTTTTGAGCGGCAAATGAAACGAATAAAAAGATATATCGCAAATTTTAAATACATATATTTATGTTAAATAAAAGAATGGTAAAGAATTCTAATAGATAAAAAGGAAAATCGGTAGTACATTCGTGAATTTAAAAATGATATCTGAGATCGCTGTTTTGCAGTAGGTGTAAAAAACGTACATTAAACAATAAAAGAAATATAAAAGTGGCTTAAAAATATTATCCTTTATATGCATATACAAATTAAAAAATTTAAAAACAATGTTTTTTGTTTTAATTGCCTTGACTGATACGTATTCCAAAAATAAGTTATTACCCGTTGTGAATATTAAAATAATAATAATTATTTCACATATTGTCCTTATAAATCTGTTTTATTCTAATGAAGTTAAAAATATTGTTTATAACTTTTTAATTTATATATATACATAGGTTAACTTTTTTGAATTCAGTTTAAAAAAATTTTTTTTTTTTTTTTTTTAATTCACTTTATTCTTTAATTTTTTGTGATAAATGTTATAGTTTACGTGTTTTACATGGGTATAAGAATTCTAAATGCGTTTTCCAAAATATTTTATTCTCTATTTTTCCACCCTTGAGGTTGGCTTTTCTTCAAATTTAGGCAGTACTACCTTTGAAGTAAACCCTTTCATCAAAAAAAAAAAAAAAAAAAAAAAATCGTACAGACGAATAGGTAACCCTCTCCTTTCTTGAAGTTGATTAAAAAAATAAATCTAATTAATAGAAACTAGATTTGATAGAATAAACGAGAGAAGTATAGAAGCAGAATGCATAATACATATAAGCGGGTAACGTCACTAGTGTAGTAGTGCCAGACAAACAAGTTAAAAGAGTACGAAGGAAATAAAAGCGTGAGCATAAATGTGGAAAAAATGAATGTGGTGATGTTGGAAAAGAGAAACTCAACTAGAGAAGTATGAAAGAAGAATGAATGGTTAAACGGTAGAAAATATGAATGAATTCTGCGTCTTTGGATTCGTTTAAAGAAAAAGACAAATGATAGTAAGAGCTCTAGATATGCGAGCAGCCGGTAAGAAAAGTTTTTTTTTAGCAACGATTAGAGGTTGAAAGTTTGAATATTTAATGTATTGATATTGGTAACTTGTAACAGGATGGAAATTCGGGAATGAAAAAAGAGAAAATGTGCAGAGGGAATACAAAAGTGCTTTTTAATAATGGGTATTTAATTTGAATTTTGTAATGTTCTGAGTATATGACGAGCGAAGAAGTAAACAGAGAAAAAACGTTGGAAAGAGAAAAAAGACACGAGTGAAAATTTAAAGAGAAATTAAAGTCAGAACAAGGGAAATAGATTGCCTATAAAATGAAGGAATAAAAAAAATAAAAAAAAGAAAGAAAAAAAGTCTAAATGGAATAGAAAAAAATAATAAAAAAGAAGATTAAGCGATATCTAGTTGAGAAAGGAAGAAAAGAGACGACGAAGAAATGTTAAATGGATGAATATGAACGAAAAAATATGAAGAGAAAAGAAAGAAAAGGTCTACGAATGAAAGAAAGGTAGAAAATCTTAGAAAATCAAAATAAATTAGATAAAATGAATAAATAACGAAAAAAGAAACAGCTGAAAGAATAAAAAGGTGAATAAATGGAATAGAATGATAAGATTAGGTTGTATGATGGAACGAAAGTAATGTTTTACGACAAGAAGCGAAATGAAAGTTGATGCTGAAAATGTGGATATGAGATAGAAACATGGGAGTACGTTCTGGACATAAGTATAAAAGAAGATACATACTCGTAAATGTCTAAGAAAAATAAATAAAAGAGTAATTGAAATATTGCATAAATCTGGAATTAAACGTATACGGAAGGTGGATGAGAGAAGAAGTAAAAGTTAAAAAAGAAGAGGTGAATTGACTAAAAGCTAGAAAGACATAGAAGTATGGATAAAAACTGAATTTAAAAAATCCGAGAGTCAAAAGTCAAATAAAAATTTTGCTGTCGTAAATATACATAGCTATACTTCCTCTTGCTGAAAAAAAAATTTTTGAGGACTTTGGGCATCGTCTCATGTATAAACATTGTAATATAAACCGTAAGCAATGTAGTTTATGAAATTTAGAAAATAATCGGCAGAAAAATTAGTATGTAAATTATAAAACAAACGGTGGATTTAAAACTGTGAAAGAAGTATTAATTCGTGCATAAATCGATTACGTAAAATTTCATTGTAGTAAGTTTAGTTAAAACAATTTTATTTTATTTTTTATTTATTTTATTTTATTTTATTATTATTTTTTTTTTTAATAACTATTGCCAAACAAATATTTAACAAATAAGCATATTAATATGAAATTTTAAAAAATTTTGAAACGAAACGCAAAATGTATCAAATTACAATGACGCTAAATTTGACGCATAGACAAAATTTATAAAGACTCGATTTTTTTTAATGCTGATCGAGTACATTACTAATCTGACCGATAGCACACTTTATAAGCATCATAATTACATTAAAATTTTTCTCTACATTTTATAAATAATGTATATTCTTTTAAAATTTCTTATTGTTTTAAAATTCAAATTTATTTTTGAAAAAATATTAACAAAATAAATTATTTAAATATTGATTACGTTGTACACCCCATCGATTACTTATAAAATAAACAAAAGTCGATTTATGTTTTAATAAAATAGAGCTTAATTTCAAATGCTATCCGAGTATTACTAAAAAATTCTAAAAATCAAACAAGAAAGGTATGCAAATATGTTCACTCATTGACTGTATAATTTTTGACATTTTATTTAAAAAAAAAAAAAAAAAAAAAAAAAAAAAAAGCAGGTTATGTAGATTTCGGCTGTATTCGAAATAAAAATTTGGATCAATATAATGGAAAAGGAAAATCAGTGCGAAACTATAAAAATAAAACGAGAAATAGATTTCAGTAATCGCAACAAAAAAGCTTATTATCTGAGAAAAGTACCAAGTAAAAAAAATTCATTTGAGTAATTGTACTTATTCTATTAAAAAAAAAAAACAAAAAAATTCTCGTGCAAAAAAATAGTTAAGTATTTTTTTTTTCTCGTTTTACACAGCTACTACTCCGATGATTATTCGACGACAAGAAGAAAACGTAAAGCAACAAAGAAATATCGACGACCTAATATAATGCCAAAATTATCAAAAAGAATGTTTCGTTGTTTAGATATCTTACTACACGACGATTTTTTGAACGTTATGAATCAGTATTTCAAACCCAGCATTAATTTTACGAATTGTCATTTATGTGGAAATCAACATTATTTAAAAGTATAAACGCGTCGATAATCGCTGAGAAATTTTGTAAAATTAAATTCTAAAACAAATTATTACAAAGTAAGGTTAATAACACGTGCTAATTATTGTTTAAAATATTCCATTTTAATATTTTTATCGAAAAAATCAAGTTACATAAAAAAAAAAAAAAAAAAAAAAAAAAGGGAGAGAGAGAAAGATGGCGTGACGTGAAATAGAAAAATTTTTATTTACAAAATATTCACATATACAGCGCAACAAAATTTTTGTTGAATAAAAAGCATAGTTTACAAAAAGTTTTTTTTCTGTGTTCAGTACAGAATTGCGTAGCGTATAGTATGTGCATAGAATTTTTACAGTACACGAAATTCAAATGCATTTTTGTGAAATACATCGTTGGCTTCTTATTTTAGCAGGAGACATGCTAATCGTGTATTATTCTATCAATATATTTTTATATTTTATTGCGTAACGAAAACAATGAATATCAGATCGTATTACATTAGATAATAATTATAAATAAAATTTTTTATCTAAAATTAATTATATATTTTTAAAATAGATCGATGTATGTTTTAATATCTTTATTACGTTTTTAATTTTACAAATTAATATCGGGTTATTAATTTTATAATTTCTAAACATTTATTTACAAAATTCTTATGTACAAATTTTTGTTTGCTTTTTCGTTTGTTTTTTTTTTTATACTTAAAAATGTTTAATTTTTAAGTCATAGTATTCAATCTTCAAATGAAAATATGAAGTAACGTAACTAATTAACAATTCTAACTAAAATTATTTAAACTTTTGTAGTTTATTAATCTAATGAAAATTAATACTGTTATTTCTTTATACCGAGGCGACATAAATTTTAAAGATATTTTTTTATTTTACTAATTAAGAAAAATTAGTAATTTTTAAATGAAAAACTCAACTCTGAAACAGTAAATTTAACATTATAATAATATGTATTATTTAAATGCATTTATTTTATATATTTTACAATGAATAACTTTTACAATTATTCGATTAAAAGATATTACAATTTTTTTAACGAATACTATTTTTACTTGAATATATTTTGAGTAAACATCTAGCGATGCATTGTCGATAAGTAAAATATATTATAAATACTAAATAATTAATGATATAAAAAATCGGAATGTAAAAAAGGTTTTTATATATTGTAAAGATAGCTAAAACTTGATATTTATCGTTAGGCATTCCCAATACTTTGATTATCGTATAATCATGAAATAAAGAATTTAAAAGCTTAATTATTGAAAATTTGCTTGTTAATCTTTAGAAATGTTTTTTATGAATATTTGAAAATTCTATTGATAAAAAAAGAACGATGACTTTTCTAATTTTGGCAACATGAAAATTATTATTTACTATTAAACTTGACTTCGATACGATATTGCTCGATATACTTTTCATCGAAGTAGGAATAACATTTTTACAAAAGGATTTGTTTTGTAAAAAATTTATCGCATTTCGTTAATTTTAAAAGAGATAAAAAAAACTTTCTCAAAGTTTACTCTCGATATCGTCCCTTACTGTCTGAGGATTATCGGCTGCCCATTTTTCTTTATCGGCCAGAGCTTCCTGTCTCGGTCTGTGCTTAAGCTTCTGAACGCCGGCAAAATGATCCTCGATCTCTTTCAGCGTTCTGCCTTCTGTCTCGGGCAGCATGAAGTACAAACCGACGACCCCGGCGAAATTCATAACCGCGTAGAAGAGAAACGTTCCCGGTAACGTCATACCGTTCTTCATGTACAAAAACAATTTATTCGCTATGGAGGAAAATATGTAGCCGATCGAGCCGACCGCGCCCGTTGCGACGCTACGTACATCCGGTGGAAATACTTCACCCGCGAGAATCCACGGGAGCATTTTTAAGCCGACGTGAGAGAAGAAAGCCGCCGCTACCATTAGAGTCGTTGGTATCCAGGTGTATTTTTGACTGTCTATGCGATTGTACATTATAAGATAGCCGTAAACGGTGATGAGAAGAAGCGACATGCCGGTACTGAATACCGAAAAGAATGATATCTTTCGTTTGCCGGTAAAGTGAATTATGAATACGCATATTACTGTACCGACTACTTGGGCCACGCCTACTATCACTGTCGCTTGGTATCTGAAAATAATAATACGTAAAGGATTGATATATTTCATGAGAATTTTATAAGACCGTTATGACATTTTTTTTTATGTTTAGTATGCATATGAAGGATAATTAAATCTTATAAAAAATATGTTTTCAATTAACCAAAGTTAAATCACTGTATACATTGTAAAAATAATCTTGCATTAATAAAAACTTATAACTAATACAAATTTGTAAAGTTTTTTTAAAAATTTTTGAAAAATTTATTTCAAATATATGAAAACGATCATTATTGATCTTACGTAATAATAAAAAAAAAAAAATTATTCCAATAAAAGTTATAATAAAAAAAAAAATCTCACTTGTTAATCGGCGTTTCCAGTTCATCGAGGATCACGACGGCAAACACCTGCAAAACCATTATACCTCCAAAGGCATTGATGAAGAAAGCCAAAGTGACAAGGGCGAAAGGTAGGTAAAAGCTCCTTTCCAAATACAAACGCCAAAACTTTTTCGGCGGCGGCTGCTTAGTCGGGCCGTTTGATTCCAGGATAATCGAGTTGATCGTCGTCACGCTTACTGGCCTTTGGAATGTTTCGCAAAGTTCGCGAAATTCGCTCTTTACGTGGGCCGGTGTTACCCAACCGCGCAACCAACACAGAGCTTTTTCGGCCTCGTGCAAACGATCTTTTTCTACGGGATTTTAGTGATTTTCTTTTTTAATTTTATTTTAAAAATTATTTCTAGCGTTTTGAAAGATTAGAAATTTAATAAATTTCTTCTTTTTTTTTTATTTATATTACTTAAAATTTTAACGTTTACATACAATATTTATTAAAATTTTTAATAAATTTTATCGAATTATTTTACTCCAAATATAATAAATTGTTTTAAAACTGAAATAATGTTTTGAATTCCGCATCTTAATTAAGATAGACTTAGCTAAAAAATTATATTATTATTTTTTTCTTAATATATAAAAATCATCCAAAAGCAAAACGAAAGTCATTAAAGATAAAAAAATGTCTAATCAACGTAATGTATTAAATAATAGTAAAAAAAAAACAAAATTGTTCTAATATCAAAAAACATTAAACACGTGTTATAAAGAGAATTTAATTTTGAAACAATTGTTTCGTTACGTTATAAGGTATGATTTGAAAAAACCATTCAATTTAACGTCAAGCGACTATTAAAGAATCCTATCATTAATTTCTTTAGAGTCATAACAACATTTCTTTCATCTTTTCCCATTGTCTCGATAAATGCAGACATTATAATTCATCATTATCTAACTTATACTTTTGTCTTTAAAGATTATTCTATTATTACTAAGTAATTGAATTTTTAAATCAGCTTTAAAGCTCTTAACAAAAAAAAAAAAAACCAAGTAACTTATTAGAAATTTTTTTATTATTATTAAATAAAATGGTCGTTTACATTTGCGCAATAAATGAATTGAATAATGATTCCATTTTTCTTAACATTATTTTCATCGCCATAATTTGTAAAAGCAAAAAAAAAAAAAAAAAAAAAAACGAACAATCAACATTGGATAAAAAAATTCGAAACAAATAAATAAATCTATACCTGCAAGCCAAACAGGACTTTCCGGAACCACATAAAGCGCCATAAAACACAAGACAGGATAAACGATATTGATTACAGCAACGGTTCGCCAATAGACGAGGCTACCCGTAAGCATTTGCGTAAAAATTCCACAGATAACGGCCATCGTCGAGGTAGCAGAAAGCATACCCCTAAGATGCGGTTGCGTTATCTCGGCAACGTAGGTAAGGACGGGCGCCTCGAGCAGTCCCCCGGTTATCCCCGTCAGCGCCTGAGCGACGAATAACATGTCGGCGTTCGTCGCGTAGTGGAAGATCAGCCAGGCGACGACGAAGGGCAACGTCGACAGCATCATCGTACGACGTCGACCTAATCGCTGAGATATCGGGCCGCTTACGAAGCCACCGAGTGGCACCAGGAATAGATTTATGCTGCCTGAAAGTTTTATTTATTTTAACGTTTCGTTTATATTGGTAGTACTTATTATGTTTTATTATATTATAGCCTTGAATTAATATGTAGAGTGTCATTTTTTAAATAAAAATTACGTTGCTTAAATAAGCGTATATAATATTTTGCGAATTTAACATCAAATTTAATTTAAACTTTTAAATAAATGTTTAAATAAATTTTTTTGTTAAATCGATTAAAAAATAATTCTATTAATCAAAATTTAAAAATATGATTGTTAAAAAATTTATAACGTATAATTAAAAATGAAATTTTTATGAATTAAGCATTTATTCAATTTCAAGGAAATCAAAATATCTTTTCAAAATAATAACTTATCAATCGAAGATTTTTTCCTTATAACATTCTTCCATTAACTTTTATAAATTAAACATCAAATAATAAAAATACAATAAAATTTTACCTTTATGAAGTAAATTATTATTATTTGATACGAATCACGGCAAAAATAAATAAATAAATAAATAAATAAATAAATTAAAATAATTTTTTACGCTAAAACTAATTGACGTTAGTCGATCTAGGTGATAAATTTTTATTTTTTTACGATTTTAGCTGCTCATCTAATCAATGCGAAAAATTTATGCATTTGGATTCTTGGCAAAGTGTTAATATCTTTTGCTATAATATTTGATGTATACACGTAGATAATTTACATATTTTATTTCTTTAAATAATTCAAGTTAAATAATAAAAATTCATTAAAGATTTAAATTTTCTTTATCTTCAATCAGTATAATTCTTTTATTTTTTTTAAATTTCATCGGTTGTATAAAGTAATCGATATAATAATGCATTAATAAACTAATTGATTGTATAATATTAAGTTTATAAGATAATCGACTTTATAATCTAGATAATAACTCTAAAGCGTCAATCATAACTTTGGCAATGATAAATATATTATATACTTTGTTCAAATTAAATTTACTGCTGCGCGAAAATTGTTAATCGGTAATTGTCATCTTATATTTTATTACGCTTATTATTTCATTAAACTTTGTTAATAAAGCATCTTTCGAATGATTCTATGTCGCTGAATAATGCAAAACAAAAACTTCATTCGTGTGCAACAACGTGAAATTCTAATGAATTTTCATGTGGATTTTTCGACAAAACAGTAAAACTAACTTTACCGTTTCCGAAACGGCAAACTTCTAAAGGCTCGAATATTAACTAAAAAAAATGTAACATATTAACTATTTACGTTGTAATTTTAATTATCTTTAGATTGCATAGCAGAAAATAAATAACTGACCAATCCATGTGACTTCGTCGAGCGTAACCGGTACAGCCGGATATTTCTTTTGCAATTCAGGTATAAGAATCGTTGGAAAACCAAGGCTGGAGCCGAAGGTAAGCAGAAGGAGATTTTTCGCTCCGACCGCGAAAAACTGCGGCAAGGCCTCTCTGAACTTCGACACTGGATACAGTTCCGACTTTTCATTGGTGACGCTTTGCGCTGTCGGTTTTATTCCGTTGCTGCTGAAACGATGTTTATAATGTTCGTTGGATTGGCGATTTACGTGTCTTTTGTCGAGGTGAACAATTTTTGAAAATTTTCATTTTTTGTGATAAATTTTTTGTGTTATACAAATAAACCTTTGTAGATTCATAGTTTATTTTATAATGATAATATTTCAATATATGATGATACATAAAAATTATATATATATATATATAAATCAGTATCGGTGAATTTTCATTAATTAAATAAAAGACTGATTTGTATCAATTTAAAAAATAATATCTCAATTGCTGACTTGAAATAACAATTGTTTTCGTCATTATCAAGAAAAAAACAAACGTTTCGATTAAAAATGAATCGAAATTTAACCACAACAATTAGAGTGATATCATTTTTTTATACAAATTTTTAACGACCGCACCGTTACTTATATTTTTCACGTTATTCAAGTTTTAACATTTTTATACGTTGATAATAAATTAAATTTTTATAATAAATATACATACATATATCTTAATTGTAATAAAAAATATCCAATTGAAAGCTATCTATTATAATTTTAGGGTAAGAAAAGGATTAAAAAATTGAAAAATTTTTTATTTTTTATAGAGAAGCAAAAATTGTTAATAACTCTTGTACACCATTGTTAAAAATTATTTTATTTTTGAGTAAATGTATTTAACGTAAGATTTTTCGATCGAAATTTGAGTTTATTTTTTGCGAATAGACTAATAAAGTTGATTAAACACATGAATATTTTTATTTATAGAATTTCCACAAATACAAGTTTACTGATCAATACTATCGTTTAAAATAACATCTCTAACATAAATTTAACAAGATTCTTATAATAAGAAATCTAATTTATAAATTATACACTTTTTTAAAAATAGAAATTTTAAATTCAAACAATTGAAACGCAAGACCGCTCATCGTATAATTTATATTTCGTAATTGATAAATTGTATTCGAGAGTTAAAAATGTCAATTCATACGTAAGGATAAATCGCTATTAAATAAAATATTTAATCGTATATTTGATCAACCAGAGCCATTTACGCGCACGATAGTTGAACCAAGGAAGACCTTGCGAAGTACTTAAAATCACTAAAGAGGCAGGATATTAGCTTGATCGCATTCTGTGTCGGAATAGATGCAAGAAAGAAAACAAAGCTTATGAAATACGGTACTTATAATATATTGTATTTATTATCGTTCTAGTGATTTAATAAATTAATTTATCATTTCAAGCGACGTATATATATATTATAGAGATCTCGATATTTATATATTCAACTGTAAATTCTTTACGAAATTTATCTGTACGAAAAAATACGATACAGAATTATTAAAAAACTTTCGGAAATATCGTGATATTTTAATACGTTTTATTGATTCAAACAATCGAATCAAGTTCAATGAAAAGCGAAGATAAATTTACGAGTTGATCTTGAATTATTCAATTTGTTAGAATCAATACGAATCAGAAAACGATTCTAGCATTATAACAATGTTTTTTCATTTTTTCAACTTTTAATCATTTAAACACAAGTGTCAATATTTAATAAAAGTAAAAAAACATTAATTTAATTAAATTCACTTTACAGGTGAAAGAAAAAAGGAACTTACTTAAAAAGTTAAGTACCAAGAGAAAGTAAAGCATAAAACGTTCTTTAAAAGCTTCTGTGTAAATGTGAACATTTTTAACTTTAAAGTGTGAAATTTAATAATGTAAATATTTATTTATTTTTTTCTTTTTTAAGAATATCAATTAATGATTATTATGATTCTTTCACATTTTTATTAATGATTGATGATTTTCATATTTTGGTGGTCAATACGCTTACAACAACAAAAGATTGTTACTTTCCGTTAAACAAAATACTTTACAAATTTAATGTAGGTTAATTGTTTATAAAAATTACATAATAATTACGTCGTTATCAGATGCCATTTTTTTTTATAGTTAATTTCACTATCGATTTCCGAGTCCCAATGTTTTTTCTATACTTTTTCATTTGATCTTACAGCAGGCACGTTTTATGTACCCGAGCGCGAGCATCTAAAATGTACCTTTCACTTTTAATATAGCTTTTTTCCTTTCTCCGGTAACTAAACTATACACAATGTATATTTTAGTAAGAAAATAAAAGACACGTTAAAGTTCGTTGGAAATTTGTTTTTTATACAAGGCTTTGGATTTTCAATTGTTAATAGATTTTCATTACTAAAATAATATCATAGATAAGAATGTTTAAGACGTGAAATACACATGTACTTTCCTCGTAATATACTAGTATAACAATGCGTTAATTCATATCTATTGGAAAACCGGTTGAGAACTATGTTATAATTATATAAAACTTACGTAAGTAGTATTAAATTCTTTTTTATACGTTAATATATAAAATCTACCACAATGTAAAAAAAAAGCAATCAACAAAAAAATTTAAGAATGCAAATATATATATATATATATATATATATATATATATATATATATATATATATTTGTCTAGGATCATATTAAGCAAGTTCAAATAATAATATCTTATCGGAAATTAACATGTTACTGCCAAAGCACCGACAAATAGTAAAAACATGTAAATATACATAGAAAATATCGTCCACTTCTAATAATTCTATGCATAAAACCATGTTTCTAGATTAGTAAATGTCTATTTAACAAAAAGAATTTTTTAAATCATATACAAAGATATTAATTAAAAAATGTATGCTACTAAACATAAATTAATTACTTAATATCGTTTTAAAAGGTTACTACAATATATATATATATATATATATATATATATATATATATATATATATATATATATATATATATACATAAACCCCTACAGAAAAATATTTTGGTATAATTGTTAGTTGGGATTCTATGTTTGACAAAAAATATTGTATTAAGTTGGAAACTATGAAACGGGCGTTATTATATTATAAAAGACTGAATTGTTTATTAACTCTAAAAATAAAGATTTTTTTCAAAAAAGCATATATAATTTGCCCAATCGCTGGCAAAAAGTCGTAGATGCCAATGGAAATTATTTCAATTGAATATACTAAATAATGTGAAAAATTGCGCTTTTCGTTTTTTTATTTTCATTCAACGCCCGTTTCATAGTTTCCAACCTAATACAACGCCGTTGGTTTTCCAACAGGTAAAACTAGTTAAATATCATTTGTCATAATACAAATGCAAAACAAAGAACAATTTATAAAAACTCACACCGAAGGAGTATCCTGAAAGACAGGAACTAGAATAGTCTCTTAAAACCTTAAGTATATCTCTTTCAAATCCAATACACCAGTCCTACTCTGTAATGTAACCCTTTGCTAACGGGACACTTTGACATGCCAGTGTCCGCCTGGACGAAGAGTCTTGGCAAAGAATTAAAACAATAGAATTTGTTAAAACTTCATGTTACACAAAAGTTATAGATTATAAAAATTAAAAAAATATAATTAAAAATATCAATATTCTATATTCAAACCTTTTAGTAATAAAGAATGTTTAAAGAAAAATGTAAATAATAAAAAAATTATGATTCAAACGGATCGGTAAAAAAAAAAAAAAAAAAAAAAAAAAAAATATTGAAAAAACAAATCTTGCTGGAATAAAGTTAAACTAAAATAGACTATTTAACTAACGAAAAGGTAAATGTTGAAAAAAATCTCAAGATATCTTAAAAAATTTATATACCATCAAATATTAGAGTAGTAATTATGATTAAAGAGTGGAAAAAAATCGTTTTTTATCATTTTTGTGTATCATGAAATTAATTTTAACAAATAAATTGTAATTTATTGCTTTCCTGTTCGCAAAATCATAACTCATGATAAATCTTAATAAATGATCTATTATTTATGATGAAAAATATTATTTTTCATTAAATTTTTTTATTACATAATTATATTAAACAAACGGATTTAAAAGATTTTAATGCGAGATTAATTTTTTTAATGCAAATTTAAAAAAAACGTTTACTATACTATTTTTTTTTTTTTTTTTCTTCTAGAATATTACTTTTTAGAATGGATAAAAAAATATTTGCTCTTAAACGAACATATTTTTTCCTCCATACGTATTCGATTTAGTAAATTATTAAATAAATTATGGCTTCTAATGTTGTTTAAGAAAATGTACATTTATTAAAAACAAACTAAAATGAATCTCAAACTTTTATTCTAAAATTTTAAGTATCAATTTTTTATAAAATTGAAAAAGAATGTCAGAAAAAAACTCGTTATATTACAACTTATTATTATAAAACAAAAATCGATTATCAGTGTGAAAGATCAAAATAAGAATTTGGCAAAATTTTGCGCGTAAACATAATATACAATTTATTGTAAGGCCCGTTCATGAAATATTTTTCCTCCGCTGAATTTTTCCCCCCTGGTTTTATCCCAGGCAATTTCGGATATGTGCGGAATAAGTAAAAATAAAAAGAAAAAAAATAAATAAATAATAAAAAAGCGATTAAAACGTGACGAAAATTACGCGAACATATAAACATGATATTTCAATTGCGTTCGTTGTTTTAACGGTATTCGAACTCTTTATCGCTACGGCGTTTTTTTTCTTTATACTTTTCCAACCGACGAGTCACGTACATATCAAAACTCATGTTACCCCCCTATCTTTGACAAATCGAACCAATGAGATGATTTTTGACAAATGGAGAAACCGAATTCTCATCGATTTCCACGCATTTACATCTCTCCGTCAACGTAGTAGATAGTCTCGTGCGTTCGCGTCGCGACTGACGCGTTTGAATCTCGACTAGTGAAATTTACATTTACATTTATTTTTAATAATTCAGACGACACTTGTTCTACTCACGCTGTCAACGGTTAAATTTTAAAATATAGTTTTATTGTATAAAGTTCGTATTTGCCGATATTTGATTTTTACAGTCGTTAACCTACTCGCTGTCAACCATGAGTATAAGTACTTGTATTTATTTTTATACATGTAAATAATTGTTTACGACGAATTATATGTACTTATTAAGAAATAAGATAACTTAGATAAACAACAACACACAGCACGGAAATGGCAACAGGAATAATTTCTTAATTTTTAAGCTTGTCGACGAATAAATTAAAATATCAAACGTATTTTATGTTGTTTACTTATTTAAATAAGCGTTTTTTCTTGACTGTCTTGGCCATCTTAGAAAGTTGTATCCTTGATTAGTTAAATTATACGAATGATTTACAATAGTAGCTCGATCGCACACCCTACTTTCTATATTTTAAAGTAGACTTTCTATTTATGTAAAGTAAATTGACTTATTTTTTTTTTTTTTTTTTTTTTTTGTTTTTCTTTTGCAAATAAGAATGTTAACGAATAAATAACATTTCATTGCGCTTAATAATTCCACAATTTTAAACGTTAAATGTTGTAATATAGAAAAATCGTTAAAAATATTTTTTATCACGCGCTGCGCATAATGCAACCGCTTATTAAAATTCACATATTTAATCATTCTTTAGACCGTAAAGATTTACGGATTTCTTTAAATGAACCTAATCATAGTTCAATTATGAAGTATTGAGAAATAATAAAAAGAAACGGAATAAAATCAGCAATTATTATAGTTTGATGGCATAATAATTAATCCATCTTAAAAGTCTAGGAATAATAATAGTATCTCCGTAAAAGAATTTTCCATCTTTATTAATTTGAAGAAAAAAGAATCTTCCCCCAATGTTTCATTATCTATCGTTACATTTTATCCAGTAAAATGAAGAATAACTAATAATATCTCAAAAAAATTTTCACGAGCTACAACGAAGAATTTATCGTTTAAAAAAAAAAAAAAAACATAATTAAAATAAAATAGTTATTCGAACAGTTTAAATTACATCACCGTTTCTAAGCATTGCAAAAAAAAAAAAAAAAAAAAAAAAAAAAAAAAAAAAAAAAAAAAAAAAAAAAAAAAAAAAAAACAATCTCATCAACAAAAGTCGACGATTTTTGCACACATGCACACGCATACAACCACAAGTACACAATATACTCGCACATTCACATCATTAGAAAGGAAACTTCGTGTTCGCTTCTTTGAGGCAATAAAAACTTGCAACACCTCGCGAGAATTAGCTCCTTCCTTTGGCTAGGTTTTCATAGTAAGCAAACCGTGCACCGGTGTTCAGGCGTGCCTGAGCTATATACACGCGTGCGTGATTCTCGCGCGCGTAAAAGTGTGTCATCTGTCGCTTACGTATATGCATATACTCGTACCTACGTACAGCGCCCCAGCATTTCGCTTTTATACAGCAACGAAAGAGAGCGAGAGAGCGAGAGAGAGAGAGATGATTCGATTTTCTCTATATACATATATACGCGTTCTTAGAGTTCAGCGGATACGTTTCATAAACAGACTTTGCATGGAAAGAAAAATACAAAAAAAAATAAGGTTGTATGGCGCACGATAATTATATTCGAATTCTGTAAAGTAGTGAGTAATAATTATCGTTGTATATAGATAAATAATTGAGGAAATATTTAGACAAATGTCATTAACATGTTGTACATGAAATGCTAATTTCTTGATTAAATTAAATTTCCTGTTCAGTAATGTGTGCTTCTACACAATGTTTTTAATTTTTTTTATACAATGTTTTTTAATCGTTCGGTATCATCAATGCATATTTTAAAAGCTTTTTTTTAATCTTTATAATAATTTTAAAATATACGCAACAGAATTAAATTAATTCGTATTTGCTAAATATGTGTTGACTATTTTTATCTGGTATTAATTTTATAAATAAATTAATTAATTGAAAAGCAAAATTCATCAACTTGAGTGTGACTGAATTTGCAAATAGAGTAAATTTGAAATTTATGCTTTTCAGTGCCTTATAAAAAAAAAAAAAAAAAATTGAGTTTCTTTCATACGCTAATTTTTGTACATTTTTTAATTTTATTGTATAATATTATAAAATATTTTATAGTTCACCGTTGCTATTACTTTTTAACATGAAATTTTATTATTATTCAGCATTAGCATAATATAAATTATCAAAAGGTAAATTCTTTGATCTAAAAGATGAATAAAAAATGAATTCAAAGAAGACGACATCGATAACTCAAGGTTAACTTTGACGTAAATTTTTTTTTTTTTTTTTTTTTTTGTTAAAACTATCCCTGTCTACTTTCTGTGGTAAAGAAGGAGCGACAGAGTTATTTGAATAAGGAATTTCAAAATGAAAACAAGACAAGTCTGATTTTTAAAGTTTGAAAATAAAGGCTGCACGTCCTTCAAATTATGCGCATTATTAGATCAGACTGATTTAATAAGTCACGTTAAACATAAGTTTCAATGGTAATTTATAAAATAAATAGAACTATATCGATATTATTTTAACGTCTACAAATAATTTGCTGAAAAAGTTTAGTTAAAAGAAAAATATGACAATAACATTCGTTTAATCTAAAAAATTGACATCCATTTATCTTAAAGCTTACCTAATTTGTAATCGATTTAAATCACATATTGATATATACTTTTATTACAACTAAACGATGAGTTTTTTTTTTTTTTGTTTTTTTAATTATATTATTACGAAAATAATAAAAAAAAAAAAAAAAAAAAAAAAAAAAAAAAAAAAATGCATTGTTTAAAAAACGTCGTTATCTACTTTATCATAACCATGTTTTATCGATTAAATACCTCGTGATACTCTCAAATCGTTCAATCATTATTGTCTACACGCAGTCTGGGACATTTAAATCCACAGATAAACATAACGCGCATAATTGCAATTATGTTAATCGCGTTTTTCAATTACGATTATCGAGCTTTTTACGCTTACGATTTTCAAAATTTACATTAAATATGATTAACGCTCTTAGCATTATAAATTTTATTGTACTGCTATAAAATAATTATTTTTTTTCTTTTCTTTTCAAACGTATTGCGCATTATTTCTTAGGTGTTTAAACGTATTTTTCAGAATCTATGTAGGTATAGGAAACGCTTAAATACCGAGAGTAAAATAAGAATATTAAGTACAATATTTTATTAAGTGTAAAAATAAAATATCATCGGTGTTGAAAAGTGGATTAACTTATTCCTCAAAATCGGCAGGATTTTCAATTAAATAAAGGTGATACGTAATAAACTTGTCACCACTGCGTTTAAATTTTAAAAAGTTAGTTTATTTTTTTTTTTTTATCCATATGAATATTTATAATTCATGCTTCGCTATTAAATAAATAAAAAAAAAAAAAAAACAAAGAATACATCGATTAATTTCAACGCTTTTTATTTTTATGTAAATACCTGCATTTATTAATTTATGAAAAAGTATAGCCGACAAAGTAAAAAAATTTATCATTTATATCTTTATCTGTGTTATTATTTACTTTATCTTGAAAATTAAATTTAATTAAATTAAATTTATTAATTGAAATAGTTAAAAAGTAGAGGCATTAAAAATTAATGCTAAAATTTTGTATTATGAATATTTTAAAACTCAATAACAAAATCGCTTTAGCTTTATTAAAACAATTTCAAATTATAAATTATTATTAGTTTTTATGAATGCTATAATATTTTGTATTTTATTGTAACACTCTATTGTTTTTTTATTCTATTGTGATTCAATATTTTAATTCTCGCATTTTTATTTTATAAAGCATTTTTAAGACAAATGTTAATAAGGTAATGGAAGATTTATAAAATTATTTTTAAAAAAACTTTATGAAAAATACATCATTAAATTAAGAATTATTAATGATCCTTTCGGCATTATTATTTATTATTATTATTTTTTTTTTTTTTTTTTTTTCAAACGAAGGTATTATGCATAAAATGCCGAGTAAATATACGCAGTTGATTGTATATAATTTTAAAAATAGTTCTAAATATGTGCTTGAAAAATTCGATTGGTATCGTGTTTATCTAGCGTTTTACAATAATCGTTATAAAGTTAATTTTCCTGAAAACGTTACACGATTTATATTACAGATTGAAGCAGAATACAACCATGCTATATAAATAACCTTATACTACTAAATCTGTTACTACTGAAACACAAACCTACTCCTTGCGGGAGTTCAATAATCATCTTCCTAGCGATGAAAGGTCGCGCTCTCGCTTGTGTTACATTACCGTCTCATCTTAAGATGCCAGGGTCGATTCTTGACTCGTACGCGTATGTCCATGAAGAACGCGGCTATTAAAGGAGAATGTACTTGCAATTTTACACTCAACGCAATTACGCTCGAATGCGGCGTTACGCTTTGTCCGCTTTCCGATAAGACCGATTTCTCGCGGATATAATGTGTAAATCATTTTTTTTTTTTTTTTTTTTTTTTTTTTTTTTTTTTTTATCATTAATTTCTATGCGCTAAAAATAAAATCTTATTTTTCTACTTTTATTTATTTTTTTTGTTTTGTTTTTGTTTTTTTAACTTTACATAAACTTTTGTTCTGTTTTACAATATTGTGATTTCTTTTACGTGCTATTTTATCAATTTTGTTACAATTTTCCATTTTTTGTATGAAAATTGTTAAAAATATGCAGGCAGATTTTCGTATAAGCGTGTGAATGTACCATAAAAAAAGCGACACGTGTCAAGATCGTGATAAAAAAAAAAAAAAAAGAAAGAACTTTTTAAAAAGTAGCTAATAAAATTAAACTAGATTTAAAATTACTTTTATCAGCATAGATTTCATTATCGCTTGTAAAAGGATTGAGTATTGATATTTTATAATTTTGCTATCATTTAATTATAAACGAAAAAAAAATCATCAAAAAAAAATTTATATAAAAAATAACATTACTTGATGAAAAAATAAAAGCCTAGAATATTCTGATGTTCATCTTTAATATTTCTCAATTTATAATTAGTTGCTTCTGCTTATAATGAAATAACTACTAAGTAGTAATTTCAAATGCCTACATTTTCAATAAATAAGCGGCGAGTATCTCAAAAAATAAAGGTTATATACAATAACTAGCATCTAAATTTATTATATTTTTATTTATTTACTACTTAAATTTTTTATAATATTTATAAAATTTATGTAAGCTATAGTTTCAATCTTATCATTTTTCTATTTTTTTTTTTTTTTTATTTTCGCAAGCTTTCGTGTGGCTATTATAGAATAATCCGCAAAAATAATGCTCTTGCCGCGTCCATATAATAAAAAGGTGTATAAAACAATTATAAATCCGTATGATGTCACATTGAAAAAAAACAATTGCAGCAGTCGCAAAAATGTAAAAAATATAAAATAAGAGACGTGGGCATTAAAAAGTATAATTACTTCCGTTTTATATAAAGTACACATTATTAACGAACATTTCTTAAAAATTAATTTACAATTTTTAGTTTCCAACGGATAAGTTTATGAAACACGCATATCGAAATTGACTGCTATGAATGTTTTTTGTATTTTTTTTTTTTTGTTAATTAAATGTTAATCAAAATAACTATAATAGAGTACTGCAGTATTTTACTAATCACTAATTTTGGCGAATAATAATGAAAATAAATATATACTTCAGAGCTTTTAGATTACATAAATTTTGAAGTAACGGCTAAATTATGTTTTCTCTTTATAATTAATTTAATACTTGTCTTTGGAAATGGCTTTAATTATTTTGCGCTCACGTTGTATTATTGCAAAATTAAAAATTTAATTGTACTTTCAATAAAATTAATACAATTTTTAATTAATTTTCATTTTTAATTTTGATTTTAACATTATTTTCAATGACTTTTTTTTTATAATTTATTAAAAAGAAAAAAAAAATATTAAAATAATGCGAAAAATAATGAGCATTTATTTGAATATTTCAATAATTTATTAAAAATTAAAAAAAAAAAAAAAAAAAAAAGAAAAAATAAACAGAGAATTTCAATCATTTTAACGAATTGTTATGTATTTTAAATGCAACTGTTTTTTCAAATAATTAAATTATAATCCTGTAAAAGTGAGTAAATATTTTTACAGAATTAATAATTTTAAAACCTATTGTATCATGCAACTTCTTCGTTTATAAGAATACTAGTAAATATTTATTTCTTTGAATACGTCTACGCATTGCCGTATTATTTTTTTTTTTTAAATTAGTTACTTGGTAATGAGATAAAATCAAATCTTTAAACAATATAGGTAAATTTTTGTAAAATTAAACATAATGCACGAATGAACGTACGAAATATTTACGTGAAAAAATCATTTGCGCACAAATTTTCCGTTTAATTTTAATAATAGTAACTTTACATATCTAATTAACATTCAAAACAATAATTAAAATATTATCTAACCTTGCCATGTCTTCCTTATTATCCTCCGATGCCATTTTATTCGATTGTTTCTTAAATTTCAGTCCGAATTTTCTAGGAAACTGGAGGGTTGTTAAATTTTTCAAAATTTAAAAATGTAACAATCCCTTCATAGCTTCAATTGATCTGCTGCTCTAGCATTCGACAAATTAGCCATTTAAATCATTTTAAAAATATTAATAAACGTCCATCATTGCTTTAAAATTTTACGAGAGAAATCTATCCATCGTTTTCATAAATTTGAATATCCTGAAAGAGATCGGTAACTTAGTAAATCGCGGTAAAAAAAAAAATTTCACATTATGTAATAAGCGACGAAAGAAGAAAAAATAAGAAAAAAAAAAAAAAAAATGTCGAAGAGAGAAACGTTGCGTGAATACACCAGATAATTATTCAATATACGGCGTGCCGCGAAAAGTAAAAAAAGTGAAACTCACTGAGGCGCGCGGGCGCGGGCGCGTTCGTTGCGTATATTATTCGAAATGAAAAGCGCTCGAGGACCACCGGTCGGCCGACTGGCCGAAAGACGATCTCTTTCTCGCTCTCCTCGATCGGCGGCAAACTGCAACTTCAGCGCTCCAGGTTCGCCCCTCTCCTTGACTCGTTTTACGACAAGTTGCTTGCCCCCTCACTTGGTACTCAACGGCAATTCGTTCACCGAGTGCGACATTGATGCGCCGATTCTGCTGTGCCTTTTCTTTTTTTTTTTTTTTTTTTTTTTTTTTTACTACCGTCTAAACGACATAGCGCGTCCGCTCACGATTTTTACCGACGAATTTCAAGGACGATCGATCGAAAATGTACATCGTCGATTTTCGAACGTTTTCCTTAACCGAGCGTTATGTCGAGTTATATGTTAAGTGGAGCGTGAACTGTTACAGCCGGATTTTTTCGCGTTGCGTTTCGAGATTGTTGATGACGATTTTTGGTACATCATTTTTGCAAATTTATTAAATATTTTATATTTTGCCTTAAAAAAATCTTTCAATCGATTCGAAAAATATAGAAATATTGGTAATATTCTTATTACTGATTAAAATTAATTAATTTATAATTTTTCGTTTAAAAAAAAAAACATTATTACAATGCTTAAATTCATAATTACAAAAAAAAAAAAAAAAAAAAAAAAAAAAAATTACTAAATCTAAAAAAACGTTTCAATGAATACAATACCTTTATTTAATTACGTAAGAATTATGAATATACTTTCACTTATATATTTACCGAACCAATGTTTTATCGCGTCAAAACAATTGAAAGCCATAATTTTTGCATACGAAATACATCACATCGTTATTAAAATTTTAACGTTTTCTAATATCCTGAAGTGTCTTCCGTTTTCACTGTATAAGTATATATTACACTTTCGCTATTTTTACGTCATGTCTTACGACCTTGACATTAATAACTCGAACGATATTAGTAATTCGTGGTCAAAAAACGTAATCTAATGAGTTATTACGATATTCGTATTTTACAATTTTATTTGTCACTCCAAATAATAATGTAGGTTTTACAATGCCGGATATAAAATGATTAATAGCATATATAAATAATAATAATAACATTATGAATAAAATATATAGAATATTGGAAAAAAAAAAAGAAAGAAAAATGATAGCAAAATTTTCTAGGTTGATTAATGCAAACGTAAAATATTAAATCGATAATAATATTTAATTTCAAATAATTCAGCATTTTAACCTATAAGTATATGTTAGAAACGAATGGTATGCAATAAATTTTATATACTTATGGCATAAAATTTTATTTTATTTTATTTAATCAGACAATTAAAATTAGTTGTTTTTTTTTTTTTTTATTTTAAACTATAATTTTACATAATCCTCTATATATGCCTATTACATATTATTCCAATTAGTCTTATCAACAAAAATCGTTTAAAATTTTTATGAAAAAACGTGCAATTCTGGAATTCTTATTACTGGTAATTGACTTTACGATGATAAGATGAAAATGCAAATATCAGAAACAAAATCGTTTTGTATTTATGACTAAAAGAATTTTTTTTTTTTCCTTTTTTTATCTTTAGGTAAGTTTTCATTATTGCAAGTTTAATAATACACTTTGTATATTAAAATATTATACCAGGATGTATAAATATTTAATCTCGTATATAATTTCAATCACAAAATAAATGATATAATGTTGATTTAAAAAAAAAACGTTCATTCTGTATGAAATACAATATATATGTACTCCTGAACAATTGAAAAGTTGACTATTGGGACTATTGCTTTTTTTTCATTGGCCGAATAATTGTAATTTTATTTGTATTGCATACATTTATATTATTGTATACAATAATTGTAATTGTATTTTAGATAATTTATTACAGCATATATAGAGCGTATTTGACAAGTATTCGTATAGCAGACGTTCTTATCTCTAATATTTGAGTTAATTTTTTTTTTTTTTTTTGTAAAATTTCTCTAAAATCGTATGAAATATTGCAAGAAAAGGAAGAAATATATTTTATCTGTTCTCAGCTTTTATCAAAGGGCAATATTTTTATTGTATAGAGCGTGAAAACGAGACGAGAAAATTAAAAGAAATGATGGAAAAATCAAACATTTACGTAATGTTACTTCCATTGAAGTACATAATCATCGTCATGAAGAAGAGTATATACTCCCACTGTATTGTAAAAAGAGCTCATAGTAAACGACGCTGCCGTATCGGGTACCAGTGCCGCAAATTTATTGTTATAAATATAAATTTCTACGTATGTTTAATAATAGGTACGATGAGAAATGTAATTCTTAGATCTTGGAATGTCGCATACAATTCAATCAACAATGTCACCATGAGAAGACATTCCGATCCCTTACGCTTATTGGCGTAATTGTAAATCGACGATGTTAAAATCGTTAAGCAGCAAGACGAGAATTTTAGATTTCCGTGAATATTTGACGAAAGCGAAAGTGAAGATAAATGAAGAAAATCAATTATTAAACGTTGATTACAACTAATATTATAATTATGCCACGTAAAAATAAACGCAGTGGTATTAACTTTACGGTGGATTGGAAAATAATGAGATACCTCTACGCGTTAACTATCTCGAGATCGATGAGTCTCGAGTGATAAAGAAATGCAGTGAACCATGCAAATGGTTATGAGCTTTTTCTCGCGTTAAATTGATGGTTTTTTAAATATTCGAAAAATATTTATTTTTATCTTCTTTCAACTTTTGAACATTAATTTGGAGTAGATTACATTTTATTTAGTAAAATGGTCAAACATAAATTAAGGTCATCATTTAACTTTTGTCGAATTATAATATAATAAATCAATTTTTTAACCCATTTTACTTAACACATCGAATATGATACAGGGTGCGTACGATATTTGAGGACATGCATAAATGTGACTATAACTTCGCGAATTTTTTTTTTTATTATTTTTCCTTTTCAGATAAGAAATGGCGGACTACAACATCACTCAAGAAATAAAGAGACATGCTGTCATCGTCGCTATATGTGCGAACCATACAGATTTAGAGATCTCTAATTTTCTTAATTGCGCCCGTTCATTCGTGCATAAGGTTCGCCGTGAATTGGAAGCATCAGGAGGCGATACAGAATCGGTTGCAAAACACAAAAAGCACGAACAACGTTCTGACACTGTCTGATCTGCAGAATTTTTAAAGCAAGTGCAAGCGATCATAGACGAGGACCCTTCAAAATCAATGAGGGTCCTTGCGAGTGAGCTTCATGTTTCTGAGCGCCTTATTCGTAGAGTTGTCCACGAAGACGTTCGGTATAAGTCTTACGTGATGCGCAGAGGACAGTTCATGTCGGAACGAACACGGGAACAGAGAGTTCTCCAATCGAAACGTCTTTTAAACAAAATTAAACACCCTGAGGCGCCTAAAATGTTATGGTTTTTTTCCGACGAAAAAAATTTTGACCAAGATCAAAAGACCAATCGCAGAAATGACAGATGGCTATGTTCAAATCCTACGGAGGTTCCTGTTGTTATGCACACAAAATTTCTAGCCACTGTTATGGTTTTAGGTGTTGTCAGCAACGAAGGACATGTTATGCCACCACACTCTTTTACTCAAGGACTTCGAGTCAACTCTGCTGCATACATCGAGGTTTTGGAGACGGTAGTGAAACCCTGGATAGACAATGTAATCGGAGGCAGACCATACATTTTTCAACAAGACCCTGCTCCTTCACATAAAGCGATGGCGACACAAGATTGGATGGCCGAAAATTTTCATGATCACATAACACCGAACCTATGGCCACCTAGCTCCCCAGACCTTAATCCTTTGGATTATTACGTATGGGGCGTACAGTCTGTCAAATAAGAGCGTGGTCGTGTTAATTTATAAAAAAATTTATTTGATGAAACTTTTATATTTATATATACATTGTACACATTACAAACAATGATGCAATTCGGTCAATAATGTGTCCAGTCACCACCGGCGTCGATAATTGCCTGGCATCTCCGAGGCATGCTTTCTACTAATTTGACGGTGTATTCTAGTGGCAAGGCTCTCCAGATCCGACGAATTTCGTAAGACAACTGCTTCAAAGTGTATGTGCGTCTTCCACGAAGCTTCCGTTTAATATATGCCCACACATTTTCAATAGGGTTTGCATCGGGCGACTGCGACGGCCAATTCAATGTAACGATGCCAGATTGAGTCTTCCACTGAGTACAGAGCTTGCTGCGGTGTTTAGAATCGTTGTCCTCCTGCAGAATCCAATCTTCATTTTTTGTGATGAACCATCGTTTGGCAGATGGCAGTAAAGCCTTTTTGTAGATTTTTATCATTTTCTCGGCATTTAGGTTGTCAGTAAAGAGGTGCAAAGTGCCGAATCCCTGCTTTGAGAAGCAGCCCGAAAGATGCACCTTTATTCCATGTTTCACGGTCCGCTGAACAAGCCTATTGGTGGAAGTTGACCAGGCTCGCGTGAGGACAGAACGTGCCCATATAGAACATTCATCAATAAAAATGACATTTTCAAAATCTCTATCAATATTCTCATGCGCCCAAGCGAGTCGCTTTGTCACATGTTTTTCAGTCAACAGAGGCTTCTTCATTGTGTTGCGCCATTTCAGATGATGAGTACGAAGATGGGTTCGGATAGTTTCGTAGGATATATCTAAACCTTTTGCCATTAATTTTGCTTGTCCTTGCCGCAGTGTTAAAGCAGGATTCCGCGAAAACAGATTCACTATTCTTTTTTCATCTTTTTTGTTCACTTTTCCTATCGAGCCACGTTCTGGTAAATCATCGACATTTTTAGCCACTTTATATCGCTGTATCCACTTCTGTACAAATGCCTTCGACTTTCTCATATATTTAGCAGTCGCTGATTGCGACATTTTGGGACCTTTCGGGTGGATGCAAAGGAACACAGCCTCGTAGCGCGACGCGTACTTAGCACTCATGGCGTTTAACGTGATTCTCTTTTAAAAGATCAACGACAACTGAATCTTTGTTGACAATGCACCAAGGACAAAGCTTCCTTCTATCGGCTCGCGAAGGAATTAGAGCGAAATCTTTCATTACCTGTCGGTGAAGTCGACCACGCTCTTACTTGACAGACTGTAGTTGTGCGTGAGACCAATAAGCGTCCTCATAACACCACTTCTTCGCTGAAGACTGCTATTAATGCCGTTATGGTCAATATGAACAAGGAGCATTTGATTCGGGCATGTAATCGTTTCCGGACCCGGATCGAAGAGGTTATTGCTGCTAATGGCGATTTTATTGAATAACTTTATAGCCATATATTAATTTAACGTTGTATAAAAAATTCCTAAAATTTCAATAAATTTTATTAAAAATACAAGCTAATTAATTTTACTCTCAAGTTGTCCTCAAATACCGTACGCACCCTGTATATTTTATAACTATTTTAATTTTTCCAAAATTACTGTGCATTTTTACAAAATCAACTGTATCGCTATTGTTAAATAAACTATTTTAATATTTTTCATACAAAAAATATGAATATTAATTACCTTGGTAAGAAATCATAGTAAAAAATGAAATAATTTACAATTTACTGGTAACAATTCATTGTCATAAATTGAAATAGGTACTTTAAAAACAAAAAAAAAAAAAAAAAAAAAAAATCTCATGCAGATAAAAAATATCTTTGAATCGAGACTGCTAGACGCTTTTTTTTTTTTATAAATTACACGTTTTACATTAAACACAGATTAAATAATCCGCTGTTAATTGCACTATCTTTTCATATCTATCCTATTTTTTCTTTTTCTCCGTTTCGTGAAATGGTTTATTAAGCCATTTCTAATCAAGCGTTTTTTAATGTTAAAATTAATAATGCAAATATATAGAACGGAAAAATGTTTACATAAAAAATGTAAGACAAATAAATTAAAAAATATTTTTTTTTTTCAAATTCTTCATCTAAAGTAAAAAAAAATTTCCGAGATTTTAATACGCCAACGTTCACGATACAATAAGAATTGTAAATGTTATGGTTTTTAGATTGAGGTTGTATTCGCGCTTGCTTCCGTCACCAGATACATAAACTGGGCATACGGAATGCAATTGTTCTGCAAAGTTGAGATGTAAACCATCAGAGTTGTTTAGATACATCAATCGTATAAATTTTATAAAATATGCAACCATCCGTGTTTGCGTGTACTTTTCAAACAAAATGTAATGTATCTGGTGTTTTTTTACCGCTTCCTGCCTCCCGTTTTTTTTTTTTTTTTTTTTTTTTTTTTTTTTTGTATATTTTGTCGTATATTTTATCTTTTATACATTTTTGTTTATGTTTAAATTGTAAAATGAACATTAATTTAGTATTATCACTTTCGATACTGATTATTTTCTGATTAACAATTGTATTATTGTTTCGTTTCTTCTACTGTGACTACTTAGAGAAACTTAGCCGTCGAGTTACTCTATACAAGAGGATAGCCGATTATCGAGATGACCGAAATTCGATAGACTCCCAAAACCATGGATGAACAATGGGTGACTAATGCACAGTTAGGTTTCGAGAGCTCCGCCGAATCTTTTTTTTTTTTTTTTGCTTTTATTTTATTTTCTAAACAACTCGAGGCCGAGAATGCAAATAACTTAAACTAACGCTTGATTTTCCGTTTTCCTTACATCGAAATTTACGTGGATCTTTTCGCGCATCGCGCACGCAATCATCTCATCACCGCAATGATCCAGGCTTTTATCTATGGGATAGAAAAAAATCTTGGATAAACACTTGGAGTAAAATCTATTCCAGGAACGGGCATTATTTTCTAATCGTAATTATTGGTGAAACTAAAAAAAATTCACACTCTATAAAATTACCAATGCAAATGACTAATGTTTTTATCAACGACAATGCACGTATTAAATCTTAAAATTTACAAAGAATCTTTAGTTCACGAATTAAGAATAATCTTAAAATATTGAAGCTGAATCTTTCTTTGCAAAAAGATTTTATTCATTGATTGAGAAAAAATGTAGATATAATACTATTGATAAGTAAGAAGACGCTTACTTTCTCGTTAAATTTTATTATTAGATTTTTAAATTTCTGAAGCTTTGTGGAAACATTTGTTAATCGTTAAGAAACTATGTACATTGTATCAATCATTGTATGTAAAAAAATGTTAATAATTTTTTGAATATTTATGCATTGAGCTTCGTAGTTATGCTTGCTAAATTTATTTATTGCAGTTAAAAAAAAAAAAAAAAAGTTAAACCGCTCAACTAAAAGAATGCGGAAAACTCCAGTGTCGCGAAAAATACTAAATGTGCAGGTATACGTTTATTGTTTAACGGTATAACTCCGGGGGGTTGAGAAAAGGTTGCTACCTGCGGCGTGTATACTCTAATTACTATATGTATATTATACATTCAAAACATTATTTCGAAATTCGCACAGAAATCAAACAAAATTATTGATTTACAATGAATAATAAATCGATTTCTTTAGCAAGAATAAATATTATAAACAACTTCATCTAAATAAATTATATAAGTAATAAATAAAACTTTAATCAAGTATTGTAGTTCTACTGTAATACTTACGAAACATCTACATATTGCCGATCGATCTAAAAATATCTATAAAAATATTAAAGCAATTTTAACAAATCAATTTTTTTACAATTTGACTAAATATGATTTCGATGTACGTAACCTTTAATCAAAACTGAAGTTTCGATTAAGGTCGGGGCTTTCGCAATATATCATCTTATATATCGATTGAGTTGCCGCAAGTTAAAGTTTTCTCTTTCATTTAAAGTATTTTTATTCATTAATTTGACAAACTTGAATGATATATTTTAATTCCTTTTCGCGTACGCCAAAATTACGATTTTTTAATTTTGTTCTCATAAATAATCGAGTAATCTTAAACATTTAAAAAATTTTTTTGTTTTTTTTTTTTTTAACTATTCGCTGAAAATAAATCACGCAAATTTTTAATTTTTAAAATATAGATAATATATTAAAATCAGTATCAATTAAACTTCGTTATCAATTAACTGCTTTAATAACTTTAATTTTTCAGAAACATTAAGATTTTATTTTATACTAATCATGTATATTCCTAATTTGTTAATGCAGAGTAATTACTTATTTAATTTTAGATTAAATATGTGATCATTTTAAACGTAGGTTTTTAATGTTAAAGAAATTTATTTGTCGAAAAAATGACTTAAAATTAGAAAAATATTCAAACATTTTTTGTGTTTAATATTAATATTTTTTGTTTTTGTATGGTTTAAAAAAAAAAAAAAAATGACAAATCTGAACATAAACTTTATAAAATAAAACGAAAGACGAGTAATGAGCTTCAATAAATAAATATTACACTACGAAATTTTAACGTAAAATATTTAATTTGAATTAAAATATTTCTCACAATAAAAAACATCTATAATTCGCAATATTACAAAGCTGTGATATTGTTTCATCGTAACTTTTTTTTTCATTATAATAAAGGCTACTTAAGTTTGATGCTAATTTATATATTTAACGTATATATGCAATGATTAAGTTAAACAAATACAATTGTAAAGAATAATGCATTTAATTATTTTTAAAGAATTTTAGATTTCTATAAAATCTGTGTATTCAAGGAATGTAGCATACCGATACGTCATTTTATTGATATGAAATTTTTTTTTTTAATATCGGCTTGTTGAAACGATTCTCATGATTTTCTTGAAAAAAATGCATAAAGAGAATTTTTAATTTTAAATTTTATAATTAAAAATATGATAGGAAATCAAATCACTTGTGCTTTTTTTATTATAAAAAAAAAAAAAAAAAAAAAATTACGAAAATTGATTTAACAAAATATTAATTGAAAAATAATAAAACGAAGATATATTGGTATAGTACATCTTAAATACACATATATAGATATATTTATGTACACTATATAATATAAATTTTCTTAAAACGTGGATTGATATATTTTAAAAATATTAAAGATTTAATTTGAGAATCTTATGATTTTCGTAAAATATCAACAGATTTTTCTTAATTATAACGACAAAGGCACTCTAAGATTTCATTTCGCAATGTAAATAGAAAATTCGTCTACTTGAGATTTTTTATAAAATTTGATAAACAACGGTCAATTTATTGTAAATATATTAGTTGAGTTCTATTATTACAATCGTACAAAAGCTAAGCTTCTTATTGTTTAACGCAATAATTTAACATAAAAAAATAATTATAAACTAAATAGCAATTTGCTTTTGCATTAGATCGTAAAACAATATTTATAACTAGTATAAATATAAGAAATGGTCATGGGCAATATGACTATCTTGCTTGTAAGATACGTAATGAAAGATACATTACTAAACATGCGACATAAAAAATTGATATTTAAATGTGGTAAATCAATCGTTAATTAATTGATTAAAACAAAAATCTTCTAGGTTAATATATGTTTAAAAAAAATTTTGATTAAATTGTTACATTAGTTTTTACATACAGCTATTAAAAATTGTATACGCTAGAAAAAATATTTTATTATTGATATTTATATTAAAAAATTTATAAAAAAAAAATCTTTTGATTTTACTTGAAATATTCATTACTTTAAATATATTTCATTTATATATAAAACATGCATTTATGATTCTTTAAATTTAAGTAATAAATTTCAATTAAAATATTTTTCATGCAATTATAGAGTTAAAAAATTAAATTGTCTCATTTTATTATTATATATAATATTATTTTAATAATTAGTAAAAAATTTTTGAAAATTTATTAGTCAAATTCATTGTTTTGATAATTTTCTAACATTGAATTAATTTAAACAAAAAATTAAAAATGTTTGAATTATTTAAATATCTTTACTGAATCGACAATTTCTATTAAATTAAAAAAAAAAAAAAAAAAAAAAAAATTAATATGGTAACAACAACATAAATATTATTTTAAATTTATGATATGATTATTAAATTATCTAATATATATAAAGTAATATATGCATAACTTGCGTGTATTTTTAATGTTTTTTATAGCATGAAAATTTTCTCAAAATCACAATAGAATCTCAATGTAGGACGGATTTTTTAAGTATTTAGCAAACAGTTTTTAGATTAAAATATATATTTTGTATAAATCAGATAATTAATGAATGATTCACGTGAATGTATTCTATATTACAAAAATATTTTTAACGTAACGACATATTTCATGCCTAACGATACTTAAATCATGTATCTAGACGGTTGCCCATGACTGATAAAAATCAAATGAAACAAAATCTAAAATTTTTTTTATCTGTAGCAATGCTTCATACGTTTTAAAATTGAGGAAAGGTGCCTTAATGTTCGAGTTAATGCACAGCCATCCTATTAAAACAAAATTTATACAATAAACCGACGAATACATTAAAAACAGATATAATTATTTAAAAATGCTCTGAACCTAATGTCATACTACTTATTTAATTGCAGATACTAACCACTTTAACTTAAACAGAAAAATATTCTGAATTTTTTTATAAACGTATTTATACTTGTTTTTATAAATTAGCGAATTGAAATTTCTATAACAAGTAGCTGCAATTTTATTATCAACTTTTTAATAATAAAAATAGTTTTTGATATTCAGAAATATTTTTCTATGTAATAATAATTTGTCATAAATATACTTACACTTCTTATTTTTACAAATAGTTTTACTAATCAATTAGTAAACTATCATTCTAGTCTTCAAAAATTTATAAAAATTTGCAAAACTAAAAGTTATCAGTTTCTTTCAAGCACAAAAACTGTCTTTTGCTTTATGATTAAAATAAACTTCACTTTATGTGAGTCACTTTATGTCTACTTTAATCCATCTTGTCCGAAACCAGTGGAAATCTCACTATCCTGAGCTGCCTACCAAAATCACACACAATGCTATCGCGCAGAGGTAACATTTGTTTCACAAAAATACAGCTATCTTTATGCCCCAGTCTTACTTCTCGTATGGGTTCACCAGTCCTCACATCCCATACTATCAGTGATCCCTGTAAAGAAACATTTTTATTAATAAATGATTTTTATTTGTATTATATAATAGATTATAGTAAAATAATGTTATGCTATATAAAGAATGTAATAAGTTAATTATTTGAAAAATAAATTTAAAACTATTTTAATAAAACTTATTACCTGATTACTAGTAATAAGCAAGTGATGCGTTAACATCGCAAGCTGCAGACTATATGCCGCCCTATGTGCAGGAAGAGCATGTAATAAATGTCCTTGGAACCGTTCCCAAACGCATAATTTTTCATCAGCGCCAATGCTTATTACATATGATGCTGAACAAGTTATAGCAGCTACTGCACCATCGTGTGCCTGTATGCTATACATACACGTTCCTGCAAAATATTTAATGCTAATTATATAGTATTCATAAATAAGATTTATAAAATATTACGCGATACTTATAAGATTTTATAAAGTACATGAAAAGATTAAATATTTTCGTTAACGTGGAAATAAACTAGAGTTTGTTAGTAACTTTCATTTTAGATGTTTGATTTTCAACAATTTTTAATTATTATCCAGCTTAATTTTTTCTCACATTTAATTTTTGTATTTTCCGCCGACCATCTAAAAGTAAAGTTATTAACAAATTCTTTTTTAATTTTACGCCGACTAGACTAAAAATAAAAATTTTTTTTAAACTTTATAATAATCATAAAAAGTGTATCAAAAGGTTATAAAATTTTATAATTATTTTATATCACAAAAACTATAGAACTTGCGATAAGTACACATGATCATTTTGAATAAATTAGTATCATGAATTATATAAAAATATGTTTCAACTGACCAGTAGAAAGATCCCATACACATAATAGACCATCTTGTGATCCACTACCAGAAGTCATTGGACTAATTCTGTCTATGAAAAGACAAGAAATAGGTCCACAATGGCCATGTAATGTGTACAAAGGTAATTGATCTTCTAATCTGCAATAGAAATTTATAACTAATTTTGTAGCCAAGTTTACATGATTCAATTTATAAAATATATTAGCGCATAAAATTAAAAAAATATGAAAAATCAATTATGTTTTAAAATAAATGTAAATGATATTATTTTATAATTATTAATTATTATAAAAAATTAAAATTACAATTACATAAACATTGTAACAAAAACATTCAACTAAATAGATTTAGTGTGACAAAATTAATTTAATATTAGAATTAATAAATTTTTAATATAGAATTATGCTAAAATGTTTAGAATTGCATACCTATAAACTTTTAGAGTATGATCTTGACTTCCAGTTAATACACGACCACCTTCACTGTCTAAAACGGTAATTGCTTGCTGATGAGCTCTGTGTGAGCCAATTTTCATGCAGCGTAAATCTTCTTCTGAGTGCATTAAATTGTTAATATCCATTGGTGATCCAGCACTACCAGTTCGAACATGTGCTATGATAATGAATTTATTTTTAATTATTTTTAAATTTAAAAAATTTTTATGAAATTTAATTCCAATTTTTTTTTAATACTAACTTCTTCTATAAGATGTAAATCCCCAATCAATTTGTTGACCTTCGCTGTAACTTTCAAGTTGTAAAAAGTCTACACTGCCATTTAATTTTGCCACAACTACTCTGTTTCCAACAAATTTGACAGCAGAAATTCCAAGTCCTGACCCATCATCGAATAAACACTAAAATAAAACGAAAATAAATTAATTATAATAGTTGTACGATATCAGACTTTTAAATATTTTTATTTTTGGATTTTCACAATTTTGTAAATTATTCTTTTGTAATATTTTGTAATACAGAGGTATCTTTTACAATAATTTTCATAAAATTTTAAATTTTAAGCACATTTTTTAATTGAACAAACAAAATTTTTTGAATTTGCAAAAAAAAAATTTGCATTTAAAGATAATTATTTTTACTTAATTTAATATGTAATTTATTGTTCTTTTTATAAAATAATTGATTAAATTTATATTTTAAATCTTAATCTGTTGTTACTCAAATTGAATTTCCATAAAACAAATCACACATAAATATAATAAATTTCTAAGTCATAAGTCATTTGTAATGTTTCCAAAAACACGGATAAAAAAAAACTTAAATACCTTGAATTTTCCAGTTGTACCTTCCCAGAACTCTAGAGTACCGTTTGCACAACCAATCACGATTAAATTTTCTTGATAATCCATACACCAAATTGACGACACTTCATAAGTCGTTTGTAATCTTTTTTCAGTACTCACTGAGTTAACACTATCGGTCAAATCATTTACCCGTGTTAAACTTGGCGAATTATTAATTAAGTGCTCATTGTTGCAAGTTCTGTGAATTTCGCTATCGCTAATAGCAAACTTTCGATGCTCTTCAAAAAGCTGTTTATATTGTTCACCAAAGTCATAACCACTTTCATAATTCTGCTGCTTTGAAAGACAAGAGAACTGCTCAGATGTGAATTTAGTGTTAATGCTAGGTCGTAAATCCGGAAAATCAAACGTTTGATCAAGACTTCGACGTACTGATGAACGCCTATCAGTTGTCTCATTAATTTGATAGTCGTAATCCAAACAATTAGTGCCTACAGAATAGCGTTTATTAGTCACTGTGGTACTGTTAAGCCGATTAGGAACAGAAGATGAATCTGGTGGCGAGAATTTGCGTTTTTGTACCATAGAAATATTTGTGTACATGCCTAAGGAATTGGAAGTCTCCATTTCACCACGGGAAGGAGGAGAGCCACTTTCGTAATCAGACATTAACTCATCCTGAAAAAATAAAATTAATTCACATAAGTATTAAAAAAGATTTATAATCAATTGACGCAGAAAAAAAAATATTTAAAAAAAATATTTTAAATTTCTCTTCTGTTCTGGTAAAATATAACAAAATATATATGATTAATTCACCTGATCCTTTGTAGACTGAACCAGTTCAGTATGTGAATTACTAAAGATCTGCTTTCGATTAATATGTGCCAGTTGTTCACCAGACGAAGCATCCCATATTCTTATATGACCTGCAAGACATGAACTTGCTACAGTGTTACCATCTGTAGCAATGCATTCAATCTCTTGTCCATGCCCTTCAAGCACGAGCGGCAGTGCTTCGAGAACTAATTGCGTTGCCGAATCATGACTATTTTTCTCATGTGAAGATGACCAACTTGCTCGCCATTCGGCATAATTGCGCGAACAGATGCATCGATAGAGCACCACCATTGTGTAGGCTACTACTACGACACTGATGAGACACAAGACAGCAGCTAGAAAAATCTCCATCGGACTTGACGGTACAAAGGGCGTATTTGTGTTAAAATTACGACCTTCACTTCTTATCGGCACTTCCATATCTAAACAATTTGCAAAAAGAGAATATATTGAAATAAATCAGTTCTTCTTAATATTTTAAGTGTTTTTAACAAAACAATTAAATTAATCAAAATAAAATATTTCCTTTAATACAATATTATTCAACATCCTTTGCATAAAAAATAATAAAAATGATAATTTCTAAAAGTATAATAATTTATATCGAAAACCTGAAAAATCTAGAGGGTCGAGAGCTGCGGTCGCAAAGCTTTGCCATTGAAATTGTTGCACATCATTCGGATTGCTGATTTGCCTGACCAATTGAGTACTAACGGCATGCGACAATTTAATTGTAGGAAGAATTGTTATGCGTTCTCCGGCCATTGATATGTTGTAGTATGAAAGTATCGAGGACCAGTGATATAGTGACAAACGATTCCACGGCGGAAAATCTACTGGTCGCAGTTTATTCAATTCCTCTGTCAAATTATTTGACGCTGCATTCTATTTTTAAAAAATATTTATTATTAATAACACGTTAAATTTATTAGCTCAAAAGCATCACAATATAAAAAAATGTATCTTATAAACAGTTTTGAAATTTTAAATATAAATTTTGTTTACTTCAATAAATTACTATTATTGTCATACTGTTATTACTATTTATCCAATAAATTACTGTTATTAATAATCATTATATAAATTAATCCAATTTTTTATAAAAATGAATCAAGTGAAAATTATAATACAATTTGCTTTCTAATTTATGTTTCTTAGTAGACATTTAAAATGCTTTCTTGCAGTTAAAATAAAATACAATTATACAAAACTAAAATTATTATTAAACCTGTTCATTTACTTTAGTTGATTGCATCATAGCTGGAGTTGTTGCAATGGGTTTCTTAATATTCATTTTTATATATTTATCCATAGTCTGTGGCCTTTCAATTGTATAACTTTCAATTTCTGTTTCTGGTTTTAAAGTTTCTCCTAAGTGAATAACATGCTCAATAATGCCTGAATTATATATTATCATGCTGATCCAAACAACCATCCACACCATAAAAGCTCTTTGAAAAATCCTTGTTCTTGCCCAAAAATGAACCAATCTTAAACGCTTTGGGAGCTTTACTAAAGTTAGCGTATTTTGATTGTTAGGGGCTATTACATTAGTAGGACCATTATTTGGACTCATGCCATTCAACCTTGGGTGAGATTTTGAACGAAATATATTTGGTTTCTTATTGGAAATAGTTGTTGTGAACTGTTGTTTTCTCAATGGAGGTATATTTTGCAGATGGAATTTTGAATTCTGAGTTGACATTTCCTTTCTTCGGATGTCAATTGCAAGAGTGGTTGAAAACAATACCATTTGCAGAAAAAAATCATTTAACAAACCAACAATTGCAAATATACAAAATTCCTGAATTGCTGGAACAAATGTAAATAAACCAATAGTAAGTATTGTTACTTCTGTCAACAAATTTTTTGTAATGGACCATCCTTCTTTTGACAATCCTTGAGCAACTCGAATTTTCACATCTAAGTGTGCTGGAGTACTCACTACACTTTTAGTGAGTACTAAAACATTTTCTAGTCCAACAATCACTACTAAATAGGGAAATACTTCTTTTCCACTTAAACTTAATGTTAACCCAAAAAAGAAACATAACCCTACACTCATTGATAACGATGCAATCACTGTAACAGTAGCACTAAATGCCATTCCAACTTTTGATTTGATTAGCTCAATTTTTCTAACTGAGAAGTATACATAAACAAATAATGCAACAAATGTCATAGTTAACGGAAAAAAATCACTATAATTAAATTCACCAGGATAAAAAATGTGTAAAGTCTCATCAATAGGAACAGTATAAGATCTATTCTTATCCTGAGATTGATGTAATGGATAATAAGTAATTAATCTCTGTTTTAAGCCTTTCAAAAACCTGTTAAAATAATAAAAAAACAATTTATAGTAATATTTAAATATATACAAAAATTTTGATACATTTTTAATTTATTAATAATTTTATATCAACAATTATTATAAAAATACTTACACAGGATCATATTCTTTTAAAAATATTGTCACAGCATATTGTATTATTCTTTGACGAACTCGTAGTGGATACCTTTTTATACCTGTTTCTTTCAGACTCATACCAAATAATAATTCAGCTGTACTTATTTTTCCTTTTTGAAGATTCTGTTGAAAAAATATAATATTGAGCTTAAAACAAATATTTTTAATGATTTTATTAATCACTGATTTTATGATATTTACTTGATAAGAAAAAATAGTTCCAATAAGATTTGTATCTTGATTGAAGGATTCAATGCTACGCTGCCAAAAATTTGCTGGTGATAAAAGTAAGCAGTTGTATTCTGGTAAAACGTCAGGTTTCTTAACATTTCTTTTTTTTACAGCTTCTATGTGTAAACAAACTTGACCTAAAGTTTTTAAGCTGCAAAATAAAAAATAACAATGTGAATTTCAAAAATAAAAGTCAAATGTTATACATTTTATTTTTATTTTGATGTTCATATTTATAGATATAAAAAAAATATAAATAAAAAATTTTAGTAAAGTTATAATTATAAGTTGAAACATTAATCTAATGTTATTAAATATTTATGAAATATGAAAATATATATTATTTAATTTAATTACGTTTCTGTATCTTGATAATTTTGTATGATTTCCAATAAATTAAAAATTTCAAAAAGTGGCCCACGGAATGCATCAGACAAAGATAAATCTTCAGACCAGGGTACTACAGCTGATCGAAAAACTACCTGTTGCACATATAAAGCTGGACTTTCTGATCCATTCATAGAACCCATGCTGTTGTTTACCACAACCTTGGGAGCTACCCCAGGCATGGGTAGATTTATTAACGGATAACTGTAATACATATTTAAATAATTTGAAAATAAAAAAAATTCAGAATATTAAAACATTGATAAATTATTAATTTTTTATAGCATAATAAAACAAGTTATAGAAATTTATAAAATAAAACTTTAATGCAATATAAAAATTTATGTAAAAATTTAACTGTTAACTTACCAACATAGTAAAACAACCGAAATAGCCAGAGAAATAACAGCAATTGGATGAGAAGAACAAAACAGGCCGTGGGCATAATAAAGCCCTGCCACTCTCTCTGGCAGGCTGCGTGACATCTCACCTTAATACTGCTATGTCAACATTTCTTGATTTAATAAAATAAATTCCAACTAAAAATAAAAATTTAAAAATGAATTGTTGAAATGATATGTTTATTTTGTATATACACATTTATAGATAATAATAATTATTCTATTTGTTGAATTATTATTATAATTATTATAATAATAACAAAAATAGTTCAGAAATGTATATTTAAAAATTAATGTTTTTATCATTAAATCATTGTAAAAACTGGAAAATTACTATATATTAATGGTATCATTTTGTTTGAATATTTAAAATAACTTATTAAAAATATAAATACTAAATAATAGGTTTCATAAATAATTATCAACAACAATTTTCTAGATGTCTATTATTTTTATTTTATCATTGCCTATAAAAAATCTCTTTCATAAATATAACACAAATATATATATAAATATAATATATATATATATATATATATATATATATATATATATATATATATATATATATATATATATATATATATATATATATATTAAATGCAGTAATAAATATTCAAAGAATACTTGTTGAGTAAGTGAGCAAAAAAAAAATCTTAAATGGCTTTGATTATTCTTTGCATTACACAATTCATATACATATATATCATTTTACTGATATTGTGTATCATGAATAATATTTGGCAATGATATCATCTGCTATAATTTATTAACAATAAGCTTTTCATTGTAACATATTTAGAAAAAAATCTTATATTGTAAAATCTATTGTGTTACATTTGTAAATTGGTACAAGCTATAAAAATATCACCTTGTAAAATTGTCAACAAAGAATGATAAATAAAGTGCCAAAATGAAAAATATCAATGAAGCAATTGCTAATCGATTCTCAAAAGTAAAACATTTTTTTACAAGTGACTATATAGTTCTGTTATTTTAAAATAAAGCTCACAAATACAGACAGGGCAAAAGAAAGATGGTATGAAATAGTCACCTTCTTAGCTTCAGCAGACGGTAGCTGATATATATATATATAAATATATATATATATAATTTGATGTCGCAAGGGAACACGTAAAATTCCTGCCAAGTACGTCGGCCGGCATGTACACTAAAAATAGTTCTAAGTACAAGAGCCAAATAACGTCTACAGCCACTATAACCGCAAACTTTGCACTTTTGAGGTTATGTTTGCACCTACTACGTGCGTGTGCGTACTTTTTACGTATTTTTTATTTTCTATTATTTTCTCCTATTTCACTTGCACTCTCACACTTTTGTCGTAATTATAACTCTTTAGAAACTCAATATCTAATCACGACAAATCTTAATTGCAATGTTTTAGAGAAAAAACTGTTGCTCTGATGTTCGGCGCGCACGCGACACCGAGAACTTTGATTTTCCGTTGTTGCATCAGCAAATACAATTTCCCATTACAATATTATATTATGTTTCACGAAAATGCCACACATGCATTATGGAGAACAAGCGTGCTAACATACAAAGCAAGTTTTTTTTCGACAACTATAGTTAAGTGCACTAGCCGCCAATAATTTTAAGACGGAGCCAGGCTAAAGTCGAAACCAAGATTTTATTTTTAAACACCGACGACGACGATGACACGGAAGACAAAACTCACGACGCACCGATAAATGTACGTATACTCTTTCTCTTTCTGTCTTGAGCTCTATTAACGAGCCTCCAAGAAATAACCAATCGCAGCAGTATGACTACTTCTACACTACCAATGTTTCCCGTCGTTTATGTGATCTCGACATAACATGCGTAGCGTAGACTTGCGACTTGGCGCTTCATCTACGACGAACTGCTCCGCCGTATTGCTGTTATCCGGCGACTACGTGTCTTTCGAATACTATATCGGTGTAAAATGTCTAAATACATGTGCGCGCTCGTTTCATTCTGCAAGTGTGCATATTAACATTTTAGGCATCGTCTTATAATCATGCAGATTACTAAGTATCGATTTGATTTATTTTTTTAAATGATCTATGTATGCATTTGTCAAAAATCATTCTAAATTTTTGTATTAGAATCTAAAGATGAAACTAAATAACAATAAGTAGTACTTTAAATAATAATTTAAATTACGAGTTTTATATTACAGTATCAATACAAAATTATTGATATTGAATTATGCTATTAATAAGTTCACAAAGATAGTTCATTTCATTTTCGAAGATATTAATTTATTTTTTTTTAATATAAAACAGTATGTAGAAAAATATAAAATTATTCGCATAAATTTTATACTATATACAATGATTATTGCAAAATAAATCTTATTTTACTTCCTTTAGGGCAAAGCATTTCATGATTTTGAAAATACTATGACAAATTAAGTAACTTCCGAAGAATTTTAAAGTAATTTTGAACTTTATCAATTTTGAAAGTGAATTTATAACGTATACAAAAATTAATAATGTAATCCTCCTATGTTATCTGCACAAATCCGTTAACGTCATAACGACGATATACGTATGTTAATTTTGTTTACATAACTACATATTGTCAATTCAGAGTAAGCATTATCTTGAATTTGATTGATTAAATTTTCTTTTTTTTGAAAAATAATTTGTTAAAATACGAATCAATACATTTTCATCTATTTTTAGTTTAAATAATTTGGGATTAAACTTATTTAAACAATTTTTAATTTGCGATTTTACAATTTAAAAAATGAATGCATAACTACTGCACGTATTTACTTATTTTGAGTTATTCTTGTTTACTGTTGATTAAGAAACTTTTCATTTATACTTGAAGCAAAAATATACATTATGCGACTGTACCAAAGAAATTGTAACACTGACATTAAACGAATATAAAAAAAATAAATTAATGCACTGTATTAACATGAAAAATAAAGAAAAATGATAAACATTTTTTAATTAAATTGATTATTTTTAATAATCTGATTTTAAGACAATCAAAATATGAGTTTTTCTTTGGATTATTTGTATTACAATAAATAAGTATAGCACTTTAAGTATATTGTAATAAAAATATTTTTTTAAATGAAAATATGTTTAAATGAACTTTTAAATTAACGATGTTTAGAATACTTCTCCATTATAAAAATGTGAGTATTTACTTGAAAAAAATGTTGAAAAATTTTTATGCAATATTAACGTAAAAGTAAAAAGTTTTAAATCTCATCAACAATTTATCACAATAAAAACTCGAATCTCGAGTAATCATTAAATATAGTAATTTTCCTTATGAAATTTTTTTTCGCGCAAGCATTACGCACGCACATCGTAATATAGCCTAAGCGTTCATTTATACTCTATCTAACGTTAAGCTAAATCCTCTAATAGAACGCACGCGAAACGTTTCGGTATCGAGTACATATATGTACATATATTAATAATACGTACAAAACAAACAATGCAAAAACTAATATGCGCTAATAACCGCGTCAAGCTTTATTACGGGCTGGAACGTCGCGCGTCGCGTCGAATTTCACAACTACGCAGATAGCACATGTCGTCGTTTGTAGTGTGCCAGTTGAAGCTAGTCCCGCAAGCATCGCGCAAGATTATTAAAGAAAATCACGATCGAGACTCCAAGTCTAGAGACCAATAAAAAATCCTTGATACCGCTCTACAGACTCAAGTATACGCGGGATTACGTGATAAATCTTGTTCGATGAGATTTTCTATTTGTAGCATAATGAATAACCAGTGTATCTGAATCGCTCGAATGCTTATTAATGTATGCATGATTTATAAACAATCGTGTGGAGAGTAATTTATAACAAGATCAAATGGAAATTCGGTAGTTTATTGTTTATGTCACGAGGAAAAAAATATTTTATATACACGTGTAATTTATAATAATGAAATTTATCCATGTAAAATTTAAATTATAATGCCATCAAATTTTATCAACGTTGTTTTAATCAGACAATTTATTTTTTATTCGTTATTATATTAATAAAAAAAGTTTTTCAAAATAGACTCCAAAAGATTTCGTTTGTTGTGAAATTGTTTCGTGATAAATAATGTCATTAAATGTTATTTTAGTATTAACGCCTGTTTTAAAAATAGAATAAATAGAATAATATGAATTAAAACAGTTTTTTAAATTTATACAAAAGAAATATATACTTTGTACAATAGAAATTCTATAGAATAAAATATCGACGTACTTTAAATCAAACGTTCTAAACATTTCTTTACTATTCATCGGAAATTTCGTCCACTTAATTATAAATTTGAGATTCTTGAATGATGAATCAAAAATTTTTTATAAATACATATCTTGCAATCTTCTCAAACAAATGAGATTTTAAAAATAAATGGTTTCTTTTTTAATGTTTCATATTTATTAATATTTATTTGTTTGAATTTTTAAAAATACTAATTATAGACATGAATAAAGTATTTTTATTTAAATTATTTTACAATTAATAAAGTGTATTGTTTGTTTATAATATTTTTGAAAACTACTTTCGATTCGTTTTCAATTACACTTAATATTTTTTTTTTATATTTTAAAATTTTTATTGAAAATATAACGCAATTTATAAGATTTTTTACGAAAATTTTAATTGACATTACAAAATTTGTATTGTATTGTTAATAAATATATCTTTTATACACAATGAAAATACATTTCATAGTACAATCATTTCAAAAGTTAAAAAGTAGATAATATTATTATAACAAAATTAATTTTAAGACCTTTTAATTTTTTATTAACATGTTTTTATAAGAAAGCATTTTTTAACGCAGATTTCTATTTAAAATTATTATTTTCATAAAAAATTAATACATTTTTTTAAATGTAATTATTTGAACGAATAATTTTAATTTATGAAGAATTTAGTCACAAGTAAAAAACTTTCAAAGTTTTATGAAACGAAGGGTCTTAAATAAAATATCAAACATACCTTTTCGACTGAGCGTATGGATATTAACTTCATCGAAAATAACATTTTAAAATTATGAAATATGTACACCATTTAAATATTACATTGACATGCTACACGTGTATTGAATACTAAACTGAAAACTCGAAAATTACTCACTAAGTTGAATTTTTATACGGATTTTCATCGAAATCCTCTCAGTCATCGTTCGTGAATATTTATCAAAATCTAAAAAAGAAATATAATTAATTTTACTTTTCCTCGTTTCATATTTTTCACTGAAAACTTTAATATTAAAAAAAAAAAAAAAAAAAAACACAAGATAATACGTAATATAAACACTATTGCGTAACCTTAGGTGTACTTTTGTTATCATATACTTGACTATTTATGACATTCATGATGATTTTTGCATTAAAAAAGAATATTTTTATGGTTATTTTTAGTTTTCAAAATAAAAAGAATAATAACCGGTTTTCTTTGAATGATTTTTTTTTTTCTTAGTCACATCTAAAGTTAACGAAATAAATTTATGAATTGATATTATCATTGCATTTTATTTAACCTAATTTCGTTACGAAATTATTATTATTAAATAATGTTTTCGGCTAAAAATTGTATATTATTTTAAAATTTTTCTCATCATAAAATTATTTAATATATAATTGCTGAATGTATTCATTAAAATTAAAAAAGAAAAAGCCATTGCATCGTTGTAAGTAAACTTGATTAAAAAAATGTTCCGTAATTAAATTTGAATACACTGATTTTCAAAAGAATTTTTTAACTTTAGTTGACATTAAAAAGTCATGTTTTAACATGAAAGTCATTCAATAGTTAAATGGAAAAAATTAAGTTCGAATACTTCAACTGGTTTTTATAACAGATATTAATTTATGAGAATAGCAATGATTCTAGAAACAAAATCGCTTAAAATATTACAATAACTTTTAAAGGATCGCATAAAAAGAAAAAAAAAATTATCAATTTTTTATCACTTCATTTAAAATATCGATTTAATATATCTTTAATCAGACTATTAAGATTAATCTCAATGCAGCACAAGTAATCCAAATACACTTAACAGAATATCACAAAAATACATCAGCTTACTCTGTCAACAGCGCACAAAAATCATGTACTTATTTTTAAAATACGAAAAGCTCACTGACACAAATGTCAACTTAAATTCTTCATCGATACTCGAAGCAACATTTTCACCGAATGATCAAATAAACGCGCATAAATTATCGTCGACGCACTTGTACTCTTCTCATTTAGCATACGCGCATATATCACTTTTCTCTAATCACATACCAACGCTAACAAAGTATATTCATCAAAATCCATCCATAAAATAAAAATTAAACTGCGTTAAGAATAAACTCGCAAAGGCTTTAAAAGAGGTAAATCACGCGCGCGCGCGCGCAAGCGAGTCTCGCTCTACGCAGTAGATAAATAACGATTCCGGCAAGACGCGGACGCCGGCAACTCGTAGCGCCATGGGCGAATCTAAAAGCCCTGTGCACGAGTCGCGCGCGCGCGCGCACTCACACACACACACATGTATATAAACACACACTGTATATATATGCACGACGCGTCACACACGAGGTCGACGGCTTGCACGCTTTAATGGAATGGTACTCGCACGCGTGCGCGCGCGTCTCGACGAAAAACGACGAACCTGTCACTTGTCGCCGAGTTAACGCTGACTTATTTATGCTCCGTAAGAATTGGCCATGACCTTAGAGAATAAATGATTATGAAAAGTTTTTACGTTTTTCTTTTTATTACGTCTCATCTTTTTTTATCTTTCTTTCATATTGGTTATTGGATATCTATGAAATGATGGAGCTTGATCAGTTACACGTTTTATACAAATTATTTTGATGATGTTGTTTTCGATATTTAATAGTTTAAATTTTAATGAAATAAATTTGCTGTAAATATATATATATATATATATATTGTAAATTATAATTATTCAATTACATGTACTTGAGTATTAGTGCAGTTATAAATATGTATACATTGTAAATATGTATACTCTTACATGTATTTGAGTATTAGTACACTTGTCAATGTGTATACTTAACATAATTTGCAATTTATTCATTGCTCTTATTAAAACCGCAGTAATATTTAAAATTTATTGACTTTAAGTTTCAATATTGAAAAATGAATGAATGAAAAACACATGAACACCTGTTTTGTAACTATAATTTTAATTCTATTCAATTGACTCACAATTTATTATAATTTGACTACATATTTTATAATACATCCATGAAATATTAGTTTTTTTCTATCAAGAAATATGTTTCAAAATTTAAAATAGATACTTTAAAAAACCTTTTCTATGACAACTAAAAAAATTCAAAGACTACAAATTGAGTGATGTAATGTTAGTTAGGATTTACTTATATTTAATACTCACTTAAAACTATTATATGCATTAGATTCATTGTATTTATTTATAAATTTTTATCTACGGTAAAAAAACATTTTTCGATACAGTTATTCACAATTTCATATTATCTTTGTATTAGCATATACAGATCTACTAATATACAACACGTGTGTTGATAATAAAAAAAAAAAAAAAAAAAAATTATTATTATTATTATTTTTTAATTTTTATAACATAATTCGTATTTATATCTGTAAATCTAGATTGAAAAATCTTAACAATGCTAATTATAGAAACTATAAATTTACATGCATTATAAAATAGAAAATATCAGTTTGTATGCAATATATAAATAGAAACATTATATCAAATATTGAATAAAATTTAAAATTAAGATATAAAATATAAAATAACAAAAAAATATGTTACGCTATAAAATTTTAGAGAAATATGTAGTTTTATATCGTCTGTTGAAACAAGCTTTAAAACCGGTTTTATAGTTGCACTATTATATAATATACTTATAATTTACTTGGTTTGTCTACAGTGAAAACTCTTCTTTGATTGTGCATCGCACATTTTCAAATACACAATGTATAGCAAAATTATGCAATAAATATATTTTTGTAACTCCTACACTATTCAATTTTGCTTCGTATAATTGTCAATGGTGTTTTAATAGTTATTAATTTTAAACTTATTCAGTATTGTAAGCTAAAGTTAAAGGACAATTGCAAATGAGTAACTATTGAAAAGATTTATTTTAAGAACTTTAAAATGACTTCAATAATCATCATAAAAATATTATAAAGCTTGCTCAAATTTCTTCGAAGCCACTGTAGTGCAAATGGCTCTGTGCGTTAAAACGATTGACCAATTAACTTTATATACATTGTTACGAACTTACACAAAGAAGATGTAAATTTCAAGTACGACGATTTTTAATGAAATAAAAGACCGAATTTATACGAATCTTTAACGTTAACTCTGACAATTAATATTAATACTTATGACGAATTTAAGATTAAAAATTAATTTTAAAAAATTTAATGTCATAAAAAATATAATTATGCATAAATATATGTTACTAATGTTTGCGATTTCTTGAAAAAATCAGATTTATAAATTTTTTGTATTGATGCATCTTTATAAAAACGTAATATTAAACTAATGACAAAGAAAAAGTAATTTTTGTTAAGAAATTTAAATATTTATTATTGTACTGGACAAAAAATATTACGTATCCAAATACTTAGAAAAAATGTTATCATTTTAAAATACGACAATTTTTACGCTATCCTTAAAAATTTTTAATTGAATTATATAATCTAAATATAAAATTTATTTTGTGCTTCTAGAATATTATAAATATTTATAAATTTAAAAAAAAATTTACTTACAAATGCTACACTATTTATTACATTATCATTAATATATCACGTATCATCGTAGTTTAAATAATATTAATAATAATAACAATAATAATGATAAATAATAATAATAATAATTAAAGAATAGACAACTTAATAAAATACTACATTGTAATAGTCGAGAACGATAACGCTGTGATGGATACGGCAGACAGTACAATGTAATAATCCATTTACATAAATGAGTAACAACGAATGCCATACTTATATACTGATGGTTCGTCTAACTCGCTTATAATGTAGAAGTTACGTAAGAGGTTTTCGAAATAATACAATTTACATTTAATTGTTTTAATTTATTTTATCGACGGCTCAGCGTGAGTTACATTTATTTTATTAATTGTTAATTAGTTGTTTGATATGGTAAAGTAATATTTAAATTTTAAATTATACGATTTAATTTTTTTTTTTCTAACGAGTTGAGGAATATTTTCAATAATTTTACCGTCAATTAATTTAAACAGAATATCAAGAAGTTTAAAAAGTAAATATACCGTGTATTTTATGTGGTGGCATATTATTCAATAGTGTAATATTCAAGTTTTAATAAAAATCTGATAGGCAACAGTTAATCGATTAATATTAACAAATCATCATTTATAAATTTGATATTAAAATTATCATCGTATTGTATAAGTTAAACTAAATCTTGTATTACGCCGTTACAAAAGTAGCACGTGTGAAACATAATTTGTCAAATTATTAAATGTAATCTACGTTAATAAATTATTTATTCAATAGTGTACGATGAAAATCGTTTTAATAAAAAATAAATTATAACATAATAAATGAATTCAAAATTTTCAAAATTCACATTAAATTTTTTAATCCGAAAAATTTACCGAAATTGCCGAAATTACAAAAAATTGCCGAAAATAACTTTCCAAATATGTATTTATATATATATATAATACTTAGCTTTCATCATCGGCGATCGACGACGAATAAAACAAAAAAGTTAACGACCCGAGAGGTTACGCCGATAATAATAATAGCGGCGCCGTGTATTCGTAACAAAGGTTCGGAACGTTTAAAGGGACGCAGACAGCGACTTCAATGTCACGAAACGGTAGCGTCAAACGCCGAGGTTATCTCACGATGTTTTAATATTATACGAATAATTACCGCGTCTACATGTATGAATTATGATATATACATATCGACCGTATGATTATCTGTCGGTTTAGTCACGCGCCAAGTTCGTGTGTCTTACGGTTTAAGATTTTGTCAACCTTGTATATCGCGTACCGTTGTATTCACGTGTGCACTTGCGAATGCTTAATCGAATAAATTGCATTAATAAATGACCTTTATCAATTATTTTCGATAAATATTTTTTCAATGTTTAATAAACGTGGTAAAAAATTTTTTCTCCTTTCGTCACTAAACAATAATGTACAGTTAATATTTTTAGTTACGAGTAATCTTATCGAGTATAATTACGTTCCTTTTTTTTTTTTTTTTTTTTTTATCAGCGTTATAGCGATCGATAATTAAACGGAATTGGGATAAAGGCAAAGATTTTCGATTTTTTACGTTAAAATAAAGCTTAGTATCTCCTCTTTAATTTCGTGAAAAAAAAAAAAAAAAAAAAAAAAATGTCTGGGCACTCTGATAAAAAAAAAATTAGAGCTGTTTAAAACACAAGAGCATAAAGTGTTCCACGCCGCACTCGTGTCGCGTCAACTTATAAATGGCTATAATTTTTTTTCTTCTAAACTGTCCGGAAAATTTTTTATATAAAATTAAATAGGAAACATTCAGCTTTATTTCGACATAAAAAAAATTAAAAATCAAATGTAGTCTTCGATTAAAAAACTTAAGTTTACTTAATGTTAAAACATTTGTATAAGGCTCAATGCATCAGCACGAGCTGTGTCTTTAAAAAAATAAATTTTATTTTCTAATCGTTTAGCACGTTCGATTTTTTATTTTTTTGTGGAAAAATAAAGCCTCATGCCTCTTCTTTAATTTTGTAAAAAAACAACCTTACCGAACAGTTTAAAAGAAAAAAATTTAGCGCGGCGAGGAGCACTTTACGCTCCTTTGTTTTAAACAGCTTTAATTTTTTTCTTTTTTTTTTTTTTTTTTTTTTATCAACATGCCTAGAAAATTGAAGAGGAAATACCAAGTTTTATTTTGTCATAAAAAAAATCTAGCAAAACAAGTGTTTTGATATAGGGAAAAAGCTAGAAGAAGCGAGACAAAGCGCTCCGTAAGCAGCCGCCGTATCATGCGGCGCATACACACATTATAAAGTGCGGCACGGCGCGGCGAGAAGCGCTGAGTGTCAACTTCAAATTTCTGCAATATATTTTTCTTTCAAACTGCCCGACGAGTTTTTTTCACGAAATTAAAAAGGAAACATTAGGCTTCATTTTGACATAAAAAAAATCGAAAATCGTATGTGCATCTCGATTAAAAAAGCTAATTTGTTTATAAAAAATTGTTGTAATTTTTTTTTATAAAAAAATCTTTTATCAAATTATATATTTTTCAAAAGTTTAATATTACGTATTCAATAAGCGTAATTAAAAAAAAAAATTATGTGATTCCGATAATTAGTATTCGGGATATAACGGCTTAATTTTAATCCCTTTTTTTTTAATGCGCATAACTTTTTTAAAAATTAATATTTTGAGCTGATACTTGGCATGACATCTTATTTTGATGTAAACTAAAAGTTGACAAATTTTCAAAAAAAAAATAAAACTCGACTCCTTAATATCCTAAGAATTCATTGGAACGTCCCAAATAAACAAATTTTTTTCACACAGCCAACTTACTTTGTTTTTTTTTTTTTTTTTTGCATTACGAATTCTAATTCGTTGTATATACGCTTACGTAACGATAACCGCTTTAACAGTGCATTCAACTGAATATCAGAAATTGTGTAGAACTTTTATGAACGTTTTCTTACAAATTTGCTGTTGTAAAGTGTGTTTAAGCCTTGGACGTAGAACCTGTTTTTGAAGAATTTACTATTTAACGATATTTACGTACATTATTAAATACCCGTACATATGCATGTAATATATAAAGGAATTTCATTTGTTAATTTTTGCATTCGAACTAATTTTCTAAACACAAATTAAATAATCTGTTTAAATAAAAATGACAAGGTAAAGCTTTGCCTTGAGTTCGAGTTTTTATTTTAAATGGAATTTATAAATAAATTAATTAATAAATAAGTTTGTTTATAAGCATATGTATTTAAAAAAAAAAAAAAAAAAAATTAATTCAAAGAAAATATAATAAATTAATTACAAAAAATCGCGTAATAAAAAATTTTTTTTTTTTTTTTTTTTTTAATTAATGTTTCTTTAACGTAAAACTATACTTTATTAATTCAATAGAAAACGTTTCGGATTTAACGTAAGGAAAACGATCGAGGCGTTCAGTTGGAAAATACTAACGCATGCGGTTTATTCTCCTGACTTGGCTCCGTCCGATTATCATCTATTCGCATCAATGGGACACGCTCTCGCTGAACAACGCTTCAGTTCGTATGAAAATGTACGAATAATCGATAACTGGTTCGTTTAAAAAAAAAAAAAGAACTATTTTTTTGGCGCGGCATTCATAAACTGCCGAATAGGTGGAAAATATTTATCAATTGCAATGGAGATTATTTTAAATAAAATATTTTTCATCATTTTCAAACAACAGATATGTAATTTTTACAAAAAAATTTAGGTTTCATACTTCTACACCTGGTATATTCAGCCACGGTTTTAGAGAGTCAAGATTACTACTTACCATCCAGTTTTTAGAACTTTTCATTTTACAGAAGAAGTTATCGAAGAGGAAGTAATCTCAAGAAATTTTATCAACTCCTTCGTTATCTCGCTTCACCTCTTTCTTCAACCCATTCTTAAACTTCACCGAAGTCATCGGCATCTGGCGAAGCAATTCCAGGCAGTCCATTTTCTACGCCAGAGTTACATTTTAAATTTTCTCTTTCCAATCTATCGACTTCTGTTCTTTCAAGAAATTTTCTAATTCCTTATTTTAAATTTTAGCTTGTAGTTTTGCAGATGCGCTTAAGATTGTCGCTTTTTCTTTTATCCAGGTATTGGTTTCCCTACTTCATAACAAGAGTTTATCGCTGCAGCTGCATCGTTGAAGACATCCATATGATGAGTAGAATATAACTGAACAGCATTATTGTTATCGTTACTTATGCTTGCGTTATCGTGGCTGCATCCAATGCTGTAGATTTGATGATCGCACATGTCCGTGAGAGAGCGTCGGCCACGACTTTCTCTTCTCCTTTCACGCGTTGAAAATTAATGTCGTGCCGCAACAGGTAGTCCAGGTGCCTTAGCTGCCTTAAAGAGGCCTTGCAGGATTGCCGTTGGCCTGCGTATAGATCAGAGGCTTGTGATCCATCCGCAGATTGAAGTTGCGTCCTTCCAGAACGCGTCGGAAGTGTCGAACGGCTTCGTAAGCTGCTAATAACTCTCGGTCGTAAGCGCTGTATTTGCTTTCGATATCCGACAGTTTGCGAGAGAAGAAGTCTACTGGTCTCCAAGTTCCGTCGATCAACTGCTCTAGAGCTGCGCCGATCGCTATGTCCGATGCATCTATTTCAAGTGCTAGGCAGCGCATTGAGTGCGAGGCAGGCGAATCGCGTTGCGTTGACGAGGCTACTCTTTGTATCCTCGAATGCTCGCTCCACTTCGGATGTTCACTCTTCCGTTTGTTCGTCTTGGAGTGGCCCTTTAGCAGGTTATGAGTGGCGCTTGTAGCTTGACCGCATTTGGAAAACAGCGGCAATAGAAATTAGCCATACCAAGGAAGCGTCGAAGCTCCTTAGCAATACCAAGCTTCGGGAAGGTCTGGTTAGCCTCTACCTTATGTGGCGGAGGTTAATGTCCATCCTTCGACACTGAAAAACCAAGAAAGATTATTTTCTGCCGGCCGAGTTCGCAATTCTCCGGTTTAACTATTAAGCCTGTCTGTCGCAGGCGCTGGAAGAGAAGGCACAGGTGCTGGGAGATGTTCATCATGGTTCGCAGACATAACGAGAATGCCTTCAATGTAGGCTCATGCGAACGGTATGTCGCGCAGCAGGGTATCAATAAACCACTGGAAGGTCTGCGTCGTGTTGCACAGTTCCATTGCCATTACGAGGAACTCAAACAATCCGAATGGTGTTGCGATGGCCGTTTTCGTGATGTCTTCCTCGGGCATCAGAATTTGGTAGTACGCCTTCACCGGGTCGATGGTGCTGAAGACGGTGCAGTTGTGGCAATCCTGCAGAAGGTCGTCGATGACTGAAAGTGGATATCGGGCAGGCAGTGTCTGCGCGTTGAGACGGCGGTAGTCAAAGGTGACGCAACATCCTCCTCCTTGCTTTGGCACAACTTGAAGAGGGTTGGCCCACTGACTGGATGACGAGCGTACTATTCCTCTCTCCAAGAGAGTGTCGAACTTCTGGCGTGCTCCCAGAAGTCGCTCGAAGACTGGTGGGCCTGTGATGTGTATTTCATAGACCACAAGCGCGCCGTTGTTACTCGCCTGCCACTGGGGAGAGTGAGGTCCTCGAACTCTGCAAATAGTCCATCATAGGCTACTCTCATCTCGTCGTCTTGGGAGCTGGACACGACCGCCACGCCGTGTAGCATAGCCTTGCATATCTGTACTGGTACTGAGAGAGTTGTGATTGGATCAACCAGACGCTGGTAATGTAAATCGACAAGAAGACCGGTGTGTGACAGAAAGTCTGCACTTAGAATAACTGTAGGCACATCGGCAACGATGAACGGCAGGCGAACGCCCGCTGGAGGCCGCGATTGAGCTGCAACATGTGCCGACCGTAGGCTGCAATTGACATACGGTTAACGACTGAAAGCTGCAGCTGATGTCTTTCGCGACGGCCTTTCATAATAGACTTCGGCAGCAGCGACGCCACGGAGCTTGAGTCCACCAGGAGATGCAGGCCGCTTGTACGATCCTACCGGGAAAAGTTCGTTCGCAAACACGTGAACTGCTGAGCAGAGAAGCATGCGTGTTGCTCTCTTCGTAGCGCGAGCGAAAAGGAAAAATTTTTTTTTTTTTTTTGATTAATACAACGCCCTCGGTTGAAGGGACTGCTTTCGGTGACTGCCAGTTGCTACCCCTAGCGCTAGTGTCTCCACCCATTAAAGGTTCAGATTCGCTCTAGACTTTAACACTCCTCACTAACCTTATGGTCCAGTAACTCCTAAAGAGAAAATCATGCTTATTTGAATATAAAAATATAAAATGTTATATTGATTAGTAGGTAATGCGCTTAGAATTATATATTAATAATTTACATTTCTATGCTGAAAATCTTCAATTGTATATACGAGTACGCTTACGAAACATTTAATTTGGCAAAAAAAAAAAAAAAAAAAAAAATAGAAAATCATTTTTGGTTTTACATATTCGTTTTATGCATTCATTACATTAGGAGTTAAATAGCTTCATTACATTGATAAACATAAATTTAAATAAACGAATATATTAACTATCAGAAAGTAGATTAAAAGAAAAAGTGATATATTTCCTTATCTAGGTATGTGTATGAGCAATCTTATGACGTGAGTAAATGTTAATTTTTGCAACATTCAATAACGATAGTTAGATAGATAGAAGGACGACGATCACATACGAAATAATAAAAATATATTAAAGTATATAGTAAAGTTTACATGGGCGTATTATCATCGATGACCTTGGTGTATTCTGCGTAAAAAATAATGTACTGCTAGAGAAATAATATGCATATGTCGATGAAAACATTGTAGAACGGTAATTTTTTAACAAATAAAATTACGTCTTTCGAAAATTCTTATAGTTTGCGATAAGGGTATTTACGAATTTATAATGATATTTAAATACGTAATGTTTATTAAACCGGTTACGATAGATATAAACATTGATAGAATTGTAAATAAATGCTTACGTTAACAATATATAAAAATATCCGAGATAAATAAAATAATATTAAAATTTGCAAGAAATTCGAAAAGCAAATTTTGAAATTATTAAAGAATAGTAGTATCTTTTTGAAAAATTTAATATTTTTCAAAATTTACCGAATACTCAACTATCAAAATATTTAAAGCAAAAATTTTCTTAATGTAAAGAAATACGTTTCTTAGAACAATGTGGGTAAAACTTGTATTTATTTATCGTATTTAAAACAGTTAATTTTTTAATATCGAAGTATATTAAAATATACTAATCTCCTACTAATCTCGTATACTAATATTGTACATGAATAAGCTATACAGATAATTATGATTTAAATGACTCATGCTGCCATCTATTTTGACTCTTATATTTTAAACAATCACAGTTGATAATATCAGTTTCTGCAAATCTTCATTTACAAAAATTTACAAATTACGATTAATTTCATGTAAACGACCAATAAAAAAAAAAAAAAAAAATTTTTAAATTTGCCTTGAAAAAATAGAAACATTTAATATTACATCATAAAGTTAAAAAATTATTTATTAATAATTAAATAGGCTTATCTTACATAATTATGATTTATAAGAATTGCGAAATATAGATTTTGAAAACAAAGAATTGTAGTATAAATACCGAATAATAAAATTTTAATTTTCTTCATAATGATAAAGAAAAAATATAGTAAATTTTTTAAATGGAAGCTATTTAAAACAAATTTATTTTAATAAATACAATACTGTATTTGTTAGAAAATTTTATTTAAATAATATAAAGTAAATACGGCACTACTAATATTGTGACAGAAAATTTAAACGAAATCAATTTAATTAATTTAATACTAAAATTAAATTGTCGGTCCGATTACCTGGGGACAAAACAATTTTTTTTCTAATTCTAAAAACCACAAAACAAAAAAAAAGATTTTGATTCAATTGGACTATGCGCTGAGATCGCCAGCTCCTCGCTGTACCAAGCGCTGGACCGAGCGACTTTTTGCAGTCTTTATTCCATTCCAATTATAGTCAATATTAAGTTTTAGGAAACAATCAGTTTCAATCCTGTCTAACTTAATAATTTTTTCTTATGGTTACACATTGATACTGATTTCAAATTACTTAAGCAATGTTTCAAAATAAATTCGAAATTTTAAAAGATATAATTATATATTTTTTATAAAAAATAGAACCCGTTAAAACCTATTTGGAAACGCTCAAATGGGAAGTCTTACCTCACCCGCCATATTTCCCAGATATTGCGCCTACCGATTATCACTTGTTCCGTTCGATGGTACATGGTCTGGCTGATCAGCAATACCGCTCATATGAAGATATAAAAAATTGGCTTGATTCGTGGATAGCTTCAAAAGACGAACACTTTTACCGTAGCGGTATTCGAGCTCTGCCAGAAAGATGGGAAAAAGTTTAAGCTAGCGATGAGTAATACTCGACTTTAAAACCATTTTTTTACAATAAAGTTGCATTTTCATGAAGGAAAATAGCGAAAACTTAGTTGCGCACTTAATATAAAAAAGGATAACGTAAGGAATATGCAGTTTATTATTTAATAAAAAAAACAAACTTGGCTACAATTATAAAATATTTATTATACATTCGTTGGTACATTTACATAGTACACGTTCATTAGTTTTTTGTACGTAAATAAACGATTGATGCAATACGACGCATCTCACTTACGCGTTTATATATAATAAAAGCTATTGTTATATAAAAATTCTACTAAACTATAATACAATGAATTATGAAAATAATTTTTTTTCTTTTCTTTTTTTTTTTCATTTTTTTTATTTTATTTTTTTTTAAATTCCGATAATGTATATATTAAAGTTAGAAATTTTCTTGCGTTTTGTACAATATGGTAACTATAATATATTTTCATTTGCTAGATAATTATTTATATAAATATATTTTCTATATTGAATATAAATTTTTATAATCAATGTCACATTTTATCAATTTATTATTATTTTATTTTAGGCAGCTTTTCATGATTCACATTTTCTACGATTGTTTTTATGTTGAAAGTTTTGTTTTTAAATGTAGTGCGTAAGATTTATGAATTATTTACAAAGTAAGACAAAAAGTGTCTATAAAATATTGTTTTGGAATACATTTTTTTCAAATTTAATCGATGAATTAAAAAGTTTAAAAATTTATTGAACTGAAAAAATTAGTTTTATATTAATTATAAAATAGGAGTAATAAAATTTTAATGCTTTTTTAAATTACTAATGACATTTTTTTTTCCAAATAAAATTGATAATTAAATCGCTACCCTTTTTTTAAAAAGTATACACAGTACCAAAATTATAAATAATAGTTAAAATAAGGTGCTGTAGTTTGAAATATTATTTTTGAAATAAATATTTCAATTGGAATAACTTTCAATAATTAAATATAAAATCTTCATATTTATAAAAGCTATAAGTCATGAGAAAATTTTATTTTAAATGTCTATCTTTTTAGATGGTACGATACATTTAAGTATAGACTTCTCTTATTTAAGAATCAAAATTAAATTGAGCAAATAAAACTTTATAATTTTCTAATTTTGTATCATGCTTAATATTTGACTTATTTGATTCTATAAGTCGTATAAAATATTACCTATTTATATAAAAAAAAAAATAAAAAAATATTGTTAAACAATACAAGATAATTGATTTAAATAAAATTTGTTTTATATTATGCAATTCATTAAGTTAAAGTTTTAACAATTTGACTATCGATTTAAACAAAAAATTATATTATTCGTGTTTTAATTGTTATTTTTCAATTTTTTTTTTCTTTTTCATCAAATTTTCTCTACTTAATGCATCGTTTTACAAATAAAAAAATAAATAATGAATTATTTTTCATTAAAAAATAATTTGAAATATTTCATCGATGGAAATTAATCTTCCTTATTAACTATCCATAAAAAATTTGTATAAAATCTAATATATATAAAGTGAATTTAATTTTCGCATCTTATCATTGCTTATTTCTTTCATTAGATTATATTTAATTTTTAGAGATATTATCAAGTATAAAACGGAGCTCAAGCATGAGCCCGAAAATTTGAAGTAACGTTCTCCATTCCTCGCTCTTCATTCTCTCTCTCTCTCTCTCTCTCTCTCTTTCTTTCTCTCTCAGCACACAAAAAAGCCATCCTCGCACACGCATCGAAGACATCTCACGAACCCCTGGGTAAATCCTGACCCTTCTCGTAGCGAGATCGTTGAAGCTTTACGTAAAGAAGCGCGGCGCTCATGCTACTGAAAGCCAACGCAACGAGGACCGTGACGAAGGCCGTGTAAAAGCCGGTGTAGCTTAGACAAACACCGAGAGCCGCGGACTCAGCCTCGGCCAATTGACTTTGCACCTCCTCGGGGCTCATCTCCTCCGTATTTTTCTGCTCTTCCTCGTTGGGCAAATCTTCGGGCATGACGACGCGGAAACCCCGAGCGATACGTACAGCCTCGCCTTGATGCTCGCGCGTCCAATTCAACGAGCCCGGATACGTGATCGAACGTCGACGACGACCTGGCTCTATTTGCTGCGAAAATACGAACGAGGAAGCTTTTGTTATTTTGCCATGGATTATAAGTTTTTAATGAAAATTTTACACAATAAGATGAGAGAAAATAAAAAAATATTTTATTGAAATTTTAACATTTTAATTTACAAAAGCCACATTCAGTCGTGAGCAGACTTTTGACGCGGAGAGTCTTTTAAATAATTTAATCATTCATACGGCTATTTATGAAAGTAACATACGATTCAATGAATTACTGAACTTTTTAAATTTGTATTTTCTTGAATTCATATAGAATACGTATTTTTGAATTATATTAATTATAAATAATATTTTGCCGAAAATTAAAGGATATTATTTTACTTTGAAAAATATTCAGAATTTAAAATATAGTCATGTAATATACTCTGGAAAAGCATTTCATTCCTGAGATATGACTTATTATTTATTAAAATATAATTATAATTAAAAAAAATTAAATTGAACATCAATTAAATATAAATTAAATTCAAAATAAGAATAAAACAAATGAAAAATCAATGGATTATCAATCCCTATTTATGTCAATGTTTTGGTTATCTAATAATTATCAAATTATTAAATTCAAAGTACTTATTGCACTTAAAATGCAACATAAGCACGAATTCAAAATATTATAAAAAAAAAAAAAAAAAAAAAAAAAAAAAAAAAAAAAAAAAAAAAAAAACTCAGTCACAAATAAAAATTATATTGATTCAATAAAAAAAACTTACCTGATTAGGTTCTGGACACGGCTCACAATTCGTTTTACATAACTCGACATTACATTCGATAAACAAATCCATAACATCAGGGAATTTGAAGGCTTGGAAGAAGGCGTATGCAATAATAGAAGCGCCGGTGTTTCCGGTATCATTGGTCTTTTGGAATGCGCCAAAAAGTTTGGGTTTCAGGATGCATCCGCGCTCATCCGTCAGCTGATAGACATTTGTCGATGATTCATCCCTTGCGACGCAGTCGCGTACCTTCAAACACATTTAGATTTTTATGCACATTCCATTTGTCTAAATTATGATGAATTTCTTTTTTTATTGCATTCCTTAATATATTTTATTTTTCTTTTATATTTAAGTAAATATAATTATGTAAACTATTATAAAAATATTTCTTGCTAATATATCATGAACAATCGTTTTTTACGTGTTGCATAAACTTTAAATGTTTCTTAAATCCATATCCAATGACTGACGTGATGTTACGTTTTTATTTCCCAAAGATTAAAAGCTACGCCTGCATTTATGCAACTAACTATATATTTGTAATCTTGGCAAAATGCTCCTCGTAAAAAAATGAAATTTTTTTTTTTAAACTTGATACATACCTGCAGATCGAAAGCAGGATCTCCTTCAACGGATACAACGAGGGTCATCGTATCGCCAATCTTAACGAGGCCATTAGCTGCCGGGGCGAAAGGTCCCCTGCCAACTTGAATGTCAAGTTTAGCCGTTGCCGTATCACCGCTGAATGTCACGATCTCTTGATTCAACATATCTACCGACAGACTGACCGTAAGGGCCTTGTTGATGTTACCTTCCCACAAACAACGTACTGTGCGCACGGTATCCCAGACTTCTTGAATGCCTGGCTCGTTCTAAAGAAGACGAAAATTAATTTTTTTTTTCATTTGGTGCAATTAATAAATTTATTAAAATATATTCTTTTTTGGTGATAATATAGATAAATTGTTTTGTTATTCAACTCACTATACTTTAATATTTAAGCATTAAAGCATCTTCAACTTACTTGTAAAACTAAAACGTTCTCCAAATACGCTTGACCGGCTTCGCCTTCAAAGTCATTGATAAATTGAGTTCCACAGGAATCAAGACTAAGCGTAAATGAATATTTAATTTGTCCTGAATTTTGTTCGACGTATCTACATTGTGGCATCATGAAGAATCCCTATATTTTAAATAATACAGTTTTAATAAACAATAAAATTAAAAATAAAACAATATAAATAAAGATAAAAAAAGTATTTTTAAAACCTTAGAGTAAATAACACCATCGAATATGCGATTAAATTCTATGTTAATGGTCATCATTGTTTTACTACATTGTACGTCCAAGCTGTGAATGTGAGGGGGATGTTTCAAGTCGTCGTCCTCGGCTGATACGAAACATTAGTTTCGTTAATAAAGTTACAATAGCATAATAATAATTGTCATTAGTTTAAGAGAATATCATACCAGGTGGTGAAGGGCCAGGAGCAGGACCAGGTCCAGGAGCAGGGCCAGGTCCAGGTGCAGGGCCAGGAGCCGGTCCAGGCGCTTAAATTACACACGTAAATTCATTTTGATGCTTGTTATAATCACAATATTTAAAGTTAAAATATAATAAATCACCATGAGAAGGCCTAGGTATAAATTGCTTACCTGGCGTAGGTCGTGGTCCTGGTGCAGGTCCAGGTCCGGGCGAAGGCCTAGGTCCAGGTCCAGGTGAAGGTCTAGGTCCAGGTCCAGGTGAAGGTCTAGGTCCAGGTCCAGGTGAAGGTCTAGATCCTGGTCCGGGAGAAGGTCTAGGTCCAGGACCTGGAGTGGGAAATCCAGGAGTGGGTCTTGTTCCAGGTGAAGGATACGGATAACCAGGTCCGATGGGAGTCGAAGATTGGGTAGGTGGTAAATACGTTGTACTCGAACTAGGATAACCTCCATAATTTGGGGAAGAACCACCCGAAGACTGTTGGTAATTGTAACCAGTGCTACCAGAGGGGCTGTAAGTAGGTTGAACCGTTGGTCCTGTTGGAGAGTAACCAGATTGACTGCCATAATCGGGATAGCCGCTCGACACCTCGTTTTGAGTTGGATTCGATTGGTACGGTGGAGGTTGTTGCGTCGGTGCAGGCTGGAAAGGTCGAGGTTTTTCCGGTGGTCTTTGCGTGCTGTAAGGTGGAAGATAGGCATTGCTATCCGATTGTTGACGCGCTAAAACATTATTCATATATGCTTTATTTATTAAATTTTTCTTTAAATTAAATAGACAATCATTGTACTAATATTAAACAATTTTATAATAAAATATTTTATAATAAAAACTAAAGTGAATAAGTGGTATAAACTTACTTTTTCTTGCACCTTGGCGATAGATGCCTTGAATCCATTCAAGAATGTTTCTCGCCATAACATCAGCTGGTGTGTCTTCGGCGGCCGCGACACTCACCAGCAACGCCGTTATCACTAATACGTATAGCTTCATCTTGAATGCTTTAATGAAAAAAAATTTAAATAAGTATGTTTTGCAAAGAAAAGAAAATATTGCATAACTTTAATTCATAAAATATTTTAAAGAGAATTTTTAAAATAAATTTAACTCGTTAATGTTAATTAATTTGCATACTATTACCAAAACAACCTCTTCAACGTGGAAATAAATAAAATAATTACATATTTAATCAGAAAAACTAATTTAAAAAAGAAAATTCAACACAAAACTTGAAGAATTTCGAATTTTTTTTTTTTTTTTTTTTTATTCGAATTACAAAAAGTAAGCATGCATTGATTGAATCGTTTAACTATAGTTTTTGTCTTCGAATTTTTAATAATCAACGTTTAAAATTTCAGTTTAAAAGTTGCATACAGTTTTATAAATAAAATACGCATTTTGTAAAATAAAATGTTCGATATCTCTTTCCCAAATTATATCCATTACTCCGCCTTAATTTGATATTCTCTCGAAATCGAAAATTCCCACAGTTACAATAATGGGCCTTAACCATGTACGTGTCGCGTTCTTCCGCATATATAAAGTTCAAAAGTCAAACGTTTAAGTAAACGTAAAAAACGTAAATTCCTCGTCGTTCGTTGTATTATAGAAAATAAGAAACACGCATGTATTATATCCTTATGAATGAATTTTGAAAAGCCTCGAGGGATTGTAGGTGAAAAAGATGTTGCATCGGTAGCCCGTGTCTTCTTTACAACGATAAACGCGAACGAATTCGTCTTGCTTTTGCGCGAGGGACTTTCTCCATTTCTCTTTGTCAGCCCACGTGTTAAAAGAAACCTTTTATTTTTTTTTTTTTTATTTTTTTTTTTAATTGACAATCCTCACCCATTTGTACACGAATCTTATCGTTTCGTTACACGTGTTTAATAAGTTCGATAGAGAAGCGCCGTTTTGACTTTACGTAATTGTCTGTTGTGAAATGCAAGACGTGAACAATTAGGAAGAAGAATATGAATAATTGTATTTGAGCATAGTTTTAGAATGAAATTATTAATGCGTTGCTGCAGTTAAATTGAACTTTCATGGGTAGATGCGATAATATTTAAAACTATATTTTAAAAATGTTTAAATTTAAAATTAACATTTTATTTATAAGAATAAAAATCGACTGGAAAGTAAAATAATTACAAAAATTTTAGTATTGATAAATAAGACTCGTATTAAAATATTTCATATAATTTTTAAGCGAAACTAACTTTTTTATAAAAAAAAAAAAAAAATAATAATGCGCAATAATTAAGAAAACTTATAATTATTTGTAAATCAATATAATCAATCGCTTGAAACTATATAGATCGATTGAAAATAACTTTGTTACTTCTTTCACAAGCTTTACATATAAAAAATTATCATTTTGAAAGATAGTATATTGAATATTAAATATTTCAACTTTTGCGAAGTTAAATTTAAAACATTCTTCAAAAAACCATATCAACTAAATTAAAAATACATTTTGAATTTGATAAATTGCAATTTGCGTTATTAATACGATAAGTATATAAGCGTTAGACAACTGTACAATTGATATTTATGTAAATTCGATTAGCTACCTCTTACTCGAAAACTTACATTATGAAGTCGTTCTTTTTTACGTTGTCGTGTTAAGCGAAAAATTTATTAAAGCGTTATACTTGATACCCATATATGATCCACGATATAAGATAACAAACTTAAGTCACACCTCCATGACGGATTTGAGATCGTGACGCGAACAATGTAGTAAACGATATGTACTATATTATGTACGCGACCTTAGATGCGTTACTATTCAATCAACGCCATCGTCATAAGGTTCCCACAATATTGAAGATTTTTGTACCTTAATACGTTAAATTATTGGGTTGTCACGTCTTTTTAAATTAATCATTACTTAACACGTTGTCAAACAATTTATCACGGAAAAAAAAAATGTAATTAAATTTAATTCTCATATAGAAAATTGAAAATAATGTCGTTGTAGTTTATCAAGGCACGCGATCGGAGATTAACGGCAAAAAAAAAAAAAAAAAAAAAAAAAATTAACGAGATAATCTCCACTTAAATAACCATAAAACTTGCCGATCCTCTTCCTATTATTACGTAATCTCATTTTTACGATTCCGCGTCGTGGAATGTCTCGCGTACATCCTTTTTGTGCGTACCTTTAAACGTTGATTATCGTACACACGCACACACATACACACACACACATATCTATATACATGGGCGTTTATGCACATCGTATGGTAAGATGTCACGATTTTTTTATTTCTTCATTATATGCATTGTCGCTGCAACCGCGAAAAAATAACCCGCGGCGGTATAACGTCAGTTAAAAGTATACACTCACACACACACACACACACTCACACGGAGAAAGCAGTCATTACGAAATTAACGGCTCGGGCATCTCCTCATTCACTCGGGCAAGTGATGTCATTATATCACGTTCGAGTGTGCGTTTGTGTATATATAAACGCCGTATACGGATTTATTTGTTTGCGTTGTTACTTCGAATTGTCCGGAGAAAAATTATGGATATATAAGAATTTTTTTTAGAGAAGAAAAAAGACACGTTCACGTATACATAAGAATGTGTGTCCTTTCTCCGTATGTTGCTTTTAGACAATGAAATTATGAAGGAAATAAAGCTGATGCTAATCGTTGGCATGGGCTCTTTTTTTTTCAATGCGATAATGCATTTGCGCATCAATGGCTTTCTTAAAGAGATACCGTTTATATCTAACTAACTGAATTAATTTTAAAAAATTTATATTGCATCCGACACGATTTAAATATTTAGGAAAGTTTAAGTTAATAATTCAATAATCGATGCGAATGCAAAACTTTTTTTCAAACAACTTTCTTGCATCCTTAAAACTTTTGATGATTAAAAATTCGTCTAAGATTCTTACATCTATGAATTTTACCTAAAAATCAGCTTGTTATTTAAAATTTATGAAAACAAAATTTATAAAGTAAAAAAGCAAATGAAAATTTTATAAAAATATAATTAAAAATCTTAATATTTTATGTTTTCCACTAATTAAAAATTTTTCACTTGTTGAAAAAAAAAAAAAAAAAAAAAAAATTAGAATCTTACACACAAATTTTATTAACCCTTAACGAACGAGCGCATTTTTATAGAACGATGACCAGTCGCGAGTATGGCGGCATTCGTTCGCTAAGGGTTAATCAATATCCTTGATGTTTATTCTACTACTAAATGTAAATAAATTAAAAGTTATCCCTTGTATTTGCAAAAATAACATTCATCAAATCTTTGTCATTGAATAATTATTTAACAGTATTAAACTAACGTATTAAAAATAAAGTCCTTTTAGAAATTCTGTTCAAACAAATGTCCTCGTTAAAAATTATAAATTCAAATTAACGCATTTGAAAAATTCTTTGCGCCAAGCTCGTTGTAAGCGATGTAAATTAAATTCTATTTTAAACGAGTAAAAATTACACGAATTGCGCCATTAAGTTAACCAAACCTGAATAAACTTTTCAAGGACTGTATCATTTACCGTCGCAATATTTTAAACGAATATATTGTTTGAAGTGTGAATATACATAAAAAAAAAAAAAAAAAAAAAAAAAAAAAAAATTAGCTCAAATATCTAAGCCACGTATGAAAGTGGAACCGAATAGAAAAGAAAAGAAGACGAGCAAAGTTTAAAGAAGACGTCTTGTTCTTCAATGTTCGAGAAAGCTTCTAATTTAAAGTTTCTATAAGCCGGTGGAACATTTCGTAACGGACATTGGGTAAAGTCGTTAAAGTAAGAATCATCTATTATTCATTAACTTCTTCTTTTCTTTTAACACCCTTTACTTCATTTTTCTTTCGTTATATTTCATGTGACTTCATTATTCATAATAAAGGAAAGGTCTGCCGAAAATTATTACTCCTCGTCGTTTACGTTATTATATTATTATTATTATAATTTTTTATTTTTTATTTTTTTTATTTACCAATTGCCAATGTTACGAATAATTATATTTACAAGAAAACGTTGATTTCCTTGCAGTCGCGTTAATCTGATTTCGACTAGGAAAGGCTGAAATCGTCGGTACGGTTTTTTATTTATATCGATGTACTCTCCCGCACATTTGGATCTTTATTACATTTTCACGCTGAATAATTTTCTTTATTTATTAATTGCTTTCTATGCCTGGATTTTGTGAAGATAATCAACGCGGTTTAATATATTTATGATATTCCCGTATGAATTATATAGGCTTATCGACGAAAGCGAAAGTATTAAAAGTGTCATCATTTTAAAGCCGTTTAATTAATCGATACTGAGGTTTGTGATTTTTTACGTCAAAATAAAGTTGAAGATTTCAATAAAATGTAGATATTCATTGCTCTTTGTTTTATTTATTTTTTTTTTTTTTTTCCTGTAATGAATAAAAATAAAGTTGTATAAAATTTAGAAAAACATTTATAATCAACTATAAATTATAAACTTGATTGTATTATTGGTGTATTGCAACAGCGTAAACTATATGTGTAACCCAACATCTCTCTAGTGAACTGTAGAATTTAAGTAAAATTTAAAAACTACGAAGCGAAGCAGTTGTATATAGATACGACAAAACTATTGTAATTTTTTGTAACTATACATTTTAAATTGTCCGTACAACCTTGTTTAGTAACAAGAAGATAAATAAGTACAGGTATGAGCCTATAATTTATTTTTCGCAAGTAGGTTAATGTATTTGGTTATAGGTCAGTTAGGAACAATTGTTATTTTTTCTTGTTTTTTTTTTTTTTTTTTTTTAAACTTTTTTACATTCGACATAACCAATTACAACGAATAATTTTGAAATAATTGAGTTACGACAAAATATCTGTGAGTATAATTTTGTTTTAAATTAAAAATTCTTGAGAACATGTTTAACTTTTACAGCGTTGTCTTAATTCACTCATTAATTATTTTACATATTATGTATATCAATTCATATGTATTAATTTCATATGATTTGAAATATTTATTTTGAATAATTATATTTTACTGTTTTAATATGTGTTTATAATTTTATCTTGTCAAAAGATATCATAAAATTCAAAATAAAATAAGTTATTTTTTTTAAAATAGTTTATTTATTTATTTATTTATTTTTTTTTTTCTTTATTTTTATTATTCTAACACAGTAACATATTTTCTTAAATATATCCAAAATATGTTAAAAATAATTTAATACCCTCATCTGAATAAGTAAAATATATAAAATGAATATTATTTCTTTTGCAAATAATTAACAAAGATTTAATTTTATATACTATGTATTCTATATTATGTTAATGCCAGAATATAAACAAAATGCGAGTCACTTGTGAAATTTTATTCACCAAAGCCGCACGTACTTGACACGTTTAACTTTTTGCAAAACGTCCTCAACGATTATTCCATAAACAATCCATAACATTCTCAAGCCATCGTCATTAAATTTTCAACTTTTTTTATAATATCGAAAACGAGAAATCAGCTTTACATAAATTTCTCTGAAACAATCAGCTTTCTCATCTCTCTTAAGCGAAAAGAAAAAAAACAAAAAACAAAAAAAAAAAAAAAACTGTGTCATCGATTGACATCGGAAAAACACTCGTATATATACGAGCGAAAGTAATTAAAGTTATTGAATTTCTCTCTAATGCAATCGCATCCATACCTTACAATAAGTAAACAACGAGAAAAAGTAAAAAAACAAAAAGTAAAAAAAAAAAAAAAAAAAAAAAAAAAAAAATAAATTAAAGATCCACGAAAAGAAAGCTCGCGCATCATCTCATCCTCGATCGTTTAGATTCGCGCGTCGATCAATTTCACGACGAGATGTCTTCGAGCACTTTTACGTATATATGCACATATACACACAAATATATATATATATATATATAATAATAATTATCAGATCTCGCGCGACCTTGCTCACGTACATATCCGCGCGCGCAAGGAGATAGTCCCGCGACTTTCCAATCCATCCCTACGATTCCGCGGCATTACTATAGCGGTGCAGCGAAGATCGATAGGAAGAGTGAAACCGAATCGTGACGATGGTCGTTATAGGGACGATGATTGACGTTTTATCGACTCGTATATACGTACGTACCGGTAGCCAAAAACGATAATTGTATTGAATTTTGTTTTCTTGCATTTGCTTCGACCGAGTTTTTGTTTTTCAGAAATGAAGATAGCTTTTAAAATATTTATTGAAGAAAATCGTCGATTTAAATGTGCGAAAGGATATAAATTTTTTATTGAAATTTAATTTTTAGAATTGACTATTGTAATCTAATCTAAGGAATCTGTATATTTATTTATCTAATACTTTTTCAATCGACATATTTTTTTTGTTGTCGAAAAACATTTCTATTATATTCTATTATAGATATAAATTTGTTATTTTTACTCTATGTTTTATTAATTTATTTTAAAAATTAGTAATGTATATATATATATATGTGTGTGTGTGTGTGTGTGTGTGTGTGTGTGTGTGTGAATATATATAATAAACTTGCAAAATTGAGTATAATAATACATAGAAAATTTAATGTTCGAAAGTATATACTCGTATGTAACAAACTAAATTTGATTTCTTTTCATTTTGGTTCTCTACTTTTCAATTCTTATTTTATTTTATTTTTTTATAATCAGCATAATATGACAAATAATAAAGTAATTAATAAAAAATATAATAAAGAAAGAGATTCTTCTTTTAACTTAGAGAGAATCTTACTATTTTATTCAAAAGGAGTAACTGAGTCCTATGAACTTCTTTAAGGACTTTACTCCTGGCTCTTTTCTTTTTTTTCTACGACTCTATGTAAAAATACAATAATATTGAAAATTCTAATTTAAGTTGCACAAAGATAATGTATTTAATGTATCAAAAAAAATTTATAACTATTTGGCAGACGATCACTTGATGAGATTAATGTTTACATAACATTTTAATAGATTATTATAAGCCTGCATATTACAAATCAATTTTGACGATAAGTAATTTATTCGAAATCGTAAAGCCATATGTTTATCAACATTTTTTTAAAACTATAAAGAAAATCTTTAACTCGAAACCAATCAGCTTATAAAAAATAATTAATCAATTTGAAAAGTCTATAGTTTAATAAAAATATGCCCAATTTTTATTTAAAAATAAAAAAAAAATCCCATTTATAGTCATAATACAATTTCTAAATTGATTTTTCATTTAACAACTTGTTACGTTAATTAAAAATTTATTGGACAATTTATTGCAACATCTCTAATGTATGCCCGTTCGATCGTTATATATTGATCTACCCTAACGATCATTATTTACAATCGCATAATCGAAAGTAAGAAAAACAAAAAAAAAAAGAAAACGAAAAAAAAAAAAAAAAAAACAATGAAAGAGAAAATCTAGAGGATCGAACTCGCGAGATCTCTTCTCCCTAATAATCGAAACGGAAGCGTTAATGCAGTCGTACAAAAAGACAAGGTAAAACTCCTCTCGTGTGCTAGAAATCGAGAGCCACCGACTAAGCCGTGTGTTTTGCGCGGATAAAAGTATACCAAAGCGATTTATCCGGCAAGGAGGGAGGGGGGTAGGGGGAAGGAGGGGGGGGGGGAGACGCGAGTTCGAAAAGTCAACAGCAGAAGTAGCATCGCAACGTGGGCGCAGGGAATCGTGACGCGCGTTCCAGGATGAGGCGAAAGGTGAAAGTCGGACGGGGAAGATCGCGGAGACGTCCCAGACGCGAACGCGCGCACGCTATAGTCTTCCTGTGTAGGTTACATTTATGCGCTGTAAGTTATGCGCGTCTCCCGATCGGCTCTTTTTCTTATTCTTCTTATTCTTCTTATCTGCTAATTTCGTTAAGTTGACGTTTTCTATTATGTATAATCTTATTTTTTCTTATCGGACTTTATAACGTATAATATCTGGATAATATGTATAAATTGTTGTTTGTATCGAATTTTTTTTTTTTTTTTTTCTTTTCTTTTTGTTTTGTTTATTTTGTTTCGAGTTAAAGCTTTCGATAAATGCATAGAAAGTTAATAATTCTTGGGTTTCTCGCAAGAAATTTAAATGTATCTTCAAGTTTTTATCTGAAACTATTAAATATATTTTGTATTATTATTAACTTTACTTATTTTAATACATATATAGGATATATATTTCGATTAAAAAGAAGAAATCCTAAATTAAATTTTTAAATTAATTAAGATGAATTTCATTCTTAACGTAATATTACACGTACGTATTTAAATTTATTTAATTAATTCAAGTATCGTTACTCGTGATTTTTCTTAGTAAATCCTTTCTACTTTTGATTATACATTCAAATATTCGAATGTTTTTTACATTAATCATAAAAAAAGTTCTAGGATAATTTATGTCACCTCCTCAACTTCTTTTACTCTCTCTCGCTCTCTCTCGCTCTCTCTCTCTTTTTCTCTTTAAACTATGTTAATGTAATCGCTGCATAACGGTGGTGTTTATGCAATTTCTTATTACTACCGATCGCCGTTTCTCTCCGAGATATCTTTGTTGAAATCTTAATCGACGGTTTAATTATTCATTGAGCTTTATTTAAATGCTTGGATAATAATTTACAATTTGGATTTCATAATTTGAATTAAATAAATAATTATTATCGTTAATTAAATGAATTAACACAATCATAATCGTTAAAATTACTTAAACTTAGAAATATGCCAAGTAATAAAAATTTCCCACGAAAACGTTAAAATAAAACAGACGCACGGAAACCCATGATTATTATTACATTCTCATACCTCAGCAGCACATCCAAGTTCATACAAGAATACGCTCCCGTAAAAATATCAACGACCCGAGGAAACAACGTCGAAGGGTAAGCCTAAGAAAAATTAGGACGGGGCCACCGCGAGACGCTTTATTTTTCCTCGGAGCTTAATCCGCTTCCTTTTCCTAGTTCACCGAGAGATTCGCGTGCCTCGAGTGCACGGCAAATTAAAATTCTCGCGGTTTGCCGGTACTCTCGATCCTCGAGATTATGCAAGGATCTACGACCGTATGGTGTACTAGTGCGACTATGAGAAATAGTGTGTGTGCGTGTGTGTGTGTGTGTGTGTTTTTTTTTTTTTTCGTGCCTCACGATTTCTTACGTCAAAAGAGTACGTAAGACACGCAGATGTATATAGGACTGTTAATATAAAATTAATTCCAAAGTACGCTTGATTTTAAAAGATTTCGAGTAGCTTCTTTTCTTCGTATTATATACTCTATGCTCAGTGAATGGCGTTAAATTTGAAATGCCGAGTGCTCAAGATCCTTTTTAAAATTGAGCAAGCGGAAGTTCGCGATGGAAAAGTTTGTGAAAGTGATAAAATTTTTTGAAAAATTAAAATTTTTTTTTCTTCGAATGTAAATCGTATGAACGGCTTTTAGAAATTAGCGTTAAAAATATTCTTCGAATGATTTGATAGATTCACGAGGCGCTAAGTTTAGCAGGCATAATAAATTTTTATCTTGCATTGATCATAAACTAATTTATACATTTGACCACTTTATATAGTAAATTTAATTTTAATTTTTTTTTATTTTTTTTTTTTATTTTTATCGTTATTCTAACGTAATAAATAATTCATTCATTAACTAATTGCAGTTTTATTTTCTGAAATTTTGTGTAAACGGAAGTACGTCGCGTTCCAGCAAGTCATCGATTTAAAATTTTTCCTTCTCGGTTATATATTTAACGAAATAATTTAAAAAACTTTTATTCCGAATGAAATTTTAATGGATTTGAAACAAAAAACTTTATTTAATTAGTTTTATCTGATAAAAGCTACAATGCGGTATTGAAACAACGTTTTTGCGATTATCTTGATCTCTCACACTATTTTTCTCTTTATTTGTTTTTTTTTTTTTCTTTTTTTTTAAAGGGTATACCTGCGCTATCTGTTTACAATATATCGCTACATTCATTTCCTTATTTCGTAGTAAAATTATAATCAAGATATAAATTTTTTCTTATGCTTATTAATGGCAAATCAAATTCACGATTTTCGCTTTATGCATACATTCAAATTTACAAAGATGTTTTAATTTGAAGGAAAAAAAAGTTTTTGTAAATAGACGCCGCGTGTTTCGTTAATGTGCCTGCGATGCTTATTAAAAATAATTTATTTAAATAATGATATTTTTTCTTCATTAACGTTTACGTTTCGTTAATGGAATGCGAGTTTAACAATTATATAAGATTATAGGCTCGTTCAATTATTATAAAATTAACGCATTTCTTTTGTCAAAATTAAGTACTTTTAAATGGCGGAAGATATTACGAGTAAAATTACCGCGAACACGTCTATGATGGAAAGTTTTATTATTTTCCCACGTGCGATTAAAAGTGACATAATATTTTTGCACATATACATCTTAGAAAAAAATCGCATCATTTTACAAAAATTGATCGTCGAGTGTCGGTGCACGCGTCGTTGAAATTAATCGAAACTTATGCCCCGGCGTAAACGAAGAACGAGTTTCATTTCCTTATGAGTGAAAAGCGACCTAAACAAAATACCAAAATATAAGTCTCAAAGAAAGACGATAATCGATTATGTATGAACTGGTTAATTTACCGTAGAAGATAATTGAATGTCAAAAAGGTTACGCGTTTAGCTCGACAGCCATAAGCGTCTTAACTCACAATTAGCCTCTTTTGAACGCGTTAGCGTCATATGTATAGACGATAGGCATTCAAAGATCTCACGACGCGTGCAAAATTTACGATCTTTGTAAGAGCTTTGAGTTAAGCGGCACACCAGAAACGGATTATCGAAGTGGCAGTCGATTCAAAATGAAATTCATTTTTTTATTTTACGTAATCTATGATAAAGCTTGAATGTTTTAAAACGCGCTATATACGGTGATAAATTTTCGTCGTGATTTTTCAATAAGCTCTTGATAAAATAATTATACAACGCATAATTCTTACTCATTAAAATACACAAAAAAAAAAAAAATAAATAAATAAATAAATAAATATTTTACGAATATTCGTTTAACGATCGGAAAAAATTTTATTTCTATATGCGCATTGAAATACAAACGGCATTAATTACTTCGTTACGTGTACTATTTTAGAAAAACGATGACTTTTGCATAATCGATCATTTAAACTTGTTATTGCGTAACTTGATTGTTCGATACAATTTCCGAAAACGTGATAAAAATATTTTATTTTTTAAAAAAAAAAATTTTGCTTCTAAACTTGTTATGAAGATTAATTATTTATTTATATGTTTATCTTACCAAAACAGTCGTTTTACATTGATAATTTGCAATATTTTTTCATTTAACGTAAAAATAAAACGAACGATAACAATAATTGAAAAAGTCGGTATCACTTTTGAATAATAAAATACGTAATGGGAATGATAATATTTTAATGTTATTCGTTAAGCGCGTTACGCAAATGCGCAATTGTAAACGCGAGGCGATTATAAAACCAAGCTTTTTCTTTAATTCATTAACGTTATAAATTATTACAAAATGGATTATAACCCGTCAACGTGACTCACCGTAGAGAGTACTAAGTCGTAGAAAGATAAAGGGACGAGCGCGAGACCGTCGATTATCTCAGCAAAGAATGCAAGAGAACTTGTAGGTATTATTATTTTTCCATAACGGTCACAATCCTTTATATATATATATATGTGTGTACACAGAGACAATTAATTATGAAATTATTATAATAATTATTCATGAAATTCATCCGAACGTTGTTATAAAATTGAATTACGCGCCGTTTTAATCCTATTATAAATTTCAAAGAACCATCTATAATCGCGGGCAATAAAAGCGACGAAGTTTTTATTTTTTCTCTGAGATTAAAAATAAACGAAAGCATATCTAGTTCACGAAGAGCAAGAGAAGAACGTTTCTCGCTGTGAAGAAAGATGTAAATAAAGTTAGGAATTGAAGTGAAAGTCTTATGAGCGATAATCTTGGAGCCGGAGAATTATTTTTCTCCACCGGCACGATCGTAAATTTTTGCTCGGTTTGCCGATATTTTAAACATCCCATGTGAAAAAATCATTGGATTCTATTTGGAAACAGTTCGGATTTTCTTGCTTCTAATTGGGGTCCGATTAGGCATTCTGATCAGATTCCAATCATAAGTGTAACGCTGTTCCAGCCGACTTCTAATCCGATATCCCATTTATAATCCATCCAGATTATTCTGATTGGATTCCAATTAGATCTCAATATTTTATATTTTCTTTCTTTTCGATAAATATTTCGTCGCAAAATTAACAATAAATTGCCTAGCTATATTTAGTTTGAAAAAAAATCTGTATCAATTTTAATAGAAATTTTAAAAATAATATTATAATACAGCTCTTGAAATTATTTTGTTAAAGATTTCATCATTATTACATAGTTTTATTTATTGTATATTTTTAAATATTCAAATTAATTTAATGATATAGTCGCAAAATTTTCGCAAATTTTATCATAAAATTTATCTTGCATGGAAAATGTAGAAAAAATTTTTTGACCCAAGGTAGGATTTGAGAACTCGAGACCCTTCTATAATATTATGAAGCATACGCTCTAATCACTACGCTACGCTTGATATCCTACTAAAATTTTAATTTTAGTCATTTGTTGCACGACGAGCTATACACAATTTTATTGATTTTACATTAAAAATGAATAAGCAGCTAATGAATTATTATAATTTTTTATTATTTCAAAATAATAATTTCACTCTTAAATTTTTATTGCTTAGATGTTTGAAAAGTATATAATAGTCATATAGTCACTAATATTAATAAAATTAGTATACAAGGATATTGAAATTTAATTAATTAAAGATGTATTTTAATTCAAATTAAAAATTTGTTAGAATTCATAATTTTTTTAATAGCTCAGTTTGACGATTTTTGTAAGTTACACGACACGTGCGTGTTCGTGACGTCGCACTCGGAAAAACAAAAGCTCGCTGAATATACATATGTATATAATGTCTGTATAATAAATTATATTATATTATATTATAGTAGTTTTTTATTGACATTTCAATAAAGATTACATAGCCATGAAGGAGAGACAAGGGGCGCTGTACAACGCAAACGCGAAATACAGTTTAAATTTTTTTGACATTATTTCAAATTATTGAAACACATCTTTTATTTTATTTTATTTATTTATTTATTTATTTTATTTTTATAAAAGAAGTTCTTTCTTAAGATGCAATATATCGTCTTGCCAAATTTTATCAAAACCGGTTCAGCATTTTAGAAGTGAAAAAGTAACAAAGAGAGTTACTTTTGGATTTATTATATTAGCGTGGATTGATAGAAAATGATTATATATCAGTTAATTTACTTTTTATTTTAAAAATAATAAAAATTGATATACTCTATATAATTTTATGAAATATGGTTATCAGACTATAATCTAATGGTAATTTGACTGGGTTTCCCAAATTGGGATACAGCGGAGATACCCTATTAGAATCCAGTCACGATATTCCAAATTGGGCCCAAATAGGGCGATCTAGAGATAATCGGATTGAAAATTTGGTCAAATCGGTCGGATTTTTTCCACACGGGTCAATGATGCGAAATCTTCACAATGATGCATAATAATCGGGCTTAATTTTACTCGCGTCAGCTCGAATGAAAATTTTTCGTTCGGCATTAATGTCATAAAGTACTTATGGTATTTTAGATATTTTATTCACTTTTATTAATGTGTATTTTTTGTAATTTTTATTATCTATATAATAGTTGTTTTAATTATTACATCTAAACGTTATGTTAACGTGGACTTTTGTATTTTGCATACGAGTATGCAATCAAATTTGATATTTAGTATACAAAAAATATTAACTAATATATGATAAAGGAAAAAAAAAGCTTATTTCGTTAAAAATCATCGATTTATTCGCTGTATTAGAAAAATTTTTTTCACACAGCTAATTAACGAAAAACAAATAAAACTTTAAAGATACAGAGAAATCGGAAGAGGCAATCTCGGCTCGTTAAGAAAACTAACCATTAAATTTGCCCGCGCACGCGCGAACGAACGATCAAACCTCACACGCCGATTATTTCACGCTCGAACCGTAAATCCAACCGAAGCAACCGCGAAATCTTGACTTTTATCGTAATACCGCCGCAGGAAAATGGGTCCTTAAAGACAAAGATTAACACGAAATATTAAATTGACGGCAGCGAGTTATTCTTTTTTGAGTCAATAAGTTTTAAACACTTGCGCCAATGTATGTGTGTTTGTGTGTGTGCGTGCTCGTGTGTGTGTGTGTGTGTGTATGTGTGCATGTGTGTGTACGAAAGACCGCACGAAAAAAAAAATATGAGAAAAAAAAGCGTTTGTTTGAAGATATTTGCTTTCGCCTACGCGTGACTGCAGTGAATACCTGCGGCCTGATTTTATAATATGCGAAATTTCATTTAGCTATATAAATATTATTTAAGAACGATTTATCTTTGGAATTTCTAGAGATGTGCATATACGTTTAAATATTATATTCATTATTTTGAATTTTAAATTAAAATATTTTGCCGAAATTCAGCCTTTCATTATAATTATCTTTTTTACCGAAAACGCTTCTCCAGATCACTAATTAAACGAATTAGAAATATAATTTTTAATACTATTTTATTCCCCTTTCAAAAATAATATTTGCGTAAAATTTGAAAAAATAACACATAAGTCTTTAAACTTAGTACTAATTTAATACTACTCTCATACATGTAAATACATTTGATAAGCTAAGATTCAATATCTCCTTTAGATATTTTCAACGTGTAAAAATTCACGAACGTGTACCAATTTATTCAAATTAATATCAACATGCGTAGATTATACGTGTTCTTTTGGCAAAAAACGTGCTTTTCACAGCCACAAAACAAATTATTTCTTAATATGTTCATTGGCATAATTAATAAATTTATATGTATTATAAATGTAGTTTTTATTAATTGCCGACTTTATTAAAGTAATGAAGCGCGCATTTTTTTTTTTTTTTTTTTTTTTTTTATATTAAAATTACGTCAATTTTATTTTAAAAAAGTATTACTTCACGAAACATTTCGTCGTCTTGGAATAACATGAAACATAAATGGACCGTGAGGAACGTCAGTTAATGTTGATTTTGTTTACGATGTTTGTTCCCACACTGAAATAAATTAAAATTCTAATTAATTGCTCAATCTTGCGCTAAAAAACTTTTCATCTTATTTGTTTAATTAAAATATTCTTTCTTCATTATAACTTTATAACTATTTCGATTGATGAAAAAAAAAAAAAAAAAAAAACAAATGGAAATTCCTTATTGAAACTATTTAACAATAGATTATTTGACCATAATTCACAGGATAGGCATTTTTCTAGATTTTTTCGCAAAACTTTGTATTTACTCGTAATCGAGTTTCCAAATCTTCCAGTGTCCTTAGAAAATTCCCATTAAAAATCACGTGTCGGTGGCATCGTTTTAAAGAATTTAGTAGGACACGACGAAAGAAAAGAAGAAGAGAAAGAGAGAGAGAGAGAGAGAGAGAGAGAGAAAGAGAGAAAAAGAAGGCAAAGCAGGTAGTAGGAGTAAAGTAAGCCGCGCTCGTAAAATCCAAGCGACGTCCTTGCTTGCGCATATCAGCAACAGTGGTGTCGGGCGGCTCGTGGATTATGTCATTACAAGCGAAGCCGCGAGTGACATTGTTTCCTCTTGTCAGTCCTCGGTTCTCTTTCTCGCGCCCCGGCATCCAGCCACCTGCAGCTGAGCTTCTCTTTCTCTCACAATGGCAAGGAGGTATACAGAGAGACGGCTGGTGTCGAAACTTTGTGCTGCCACGAAGAAATAAAGAAAGAGAGATTGAGAGAGAGAGAGAGAGAGAGAGACTTTAATCTTCAAAGAAAATCGGACGGCGAGGCGCTCGCCCGTAGTCTTTTACACGAGGAAATGTGAGAAAACGTGAAATATCCCGGTGCCTCGAGATGATACCGAGCTGATAGCAAGTACATGTGTGTGTATGTGCTTGTGTGTGTGTATGTGTGTATGTGTGAGTTAAGCGTGTGCGCGTTTTTGTACGAAGACGCGATCGTGCGAATACTCGTTTTCGCTACTCTATGCCCCTTAACCGATATCCTCCCGGCAAAAGGATTGCACATCGCGAAATCTTTTTCTTTTAATGCAATTAATTATAAAGTTGAAGAAAGTTTAAGAATCGATAAATTAAGAAAGAATAATAATATGGAATGAATCTTGCATTTTTGTTCAATGTTAATTGTTTGTTTGTTTGTTTTTTTCTTTTATCTTTGATAAAATAACAAAACAATTTGCAAATTTACGATTAACTTTTTCTATTTATTTTTTCGGTACTTTAAAATGATTGAATTAATACTTTAGCAAAATCAAATTAAATATCCGATAAAGTTTCTGTTTTATTTAACACGTATTTAAAATAAAATTTAATTAATAATATTTAATTTTATTCAAACTTACCATTAGAATTAAAGACTTAATTAACCAGATAAAAGCTTCAATATATCACAGAATTAATTTTAAAAAATAATCCAAACTGGTTTTTAGGATTGAACAAAATTTTTTGCAATTTAGCATAAATGTAAATAAGAAGTTTATGGTAAGAATGTTTTTTGGGCCTTAATAATAATTGCAAATTCGTATGTATTCCACAATCTATTGTAAAAATGCACTCAAATACGAATTAACTTACTTGTAAAATAACGTAAGTAACCTTGAAGTTAAGAAGCCGTTGCAACAAAGTTTATAAATGAACGATGTTCGTTGGCATAAATACGTGCGCAAAATTTGCATAGCATTAAAAAAAAAAAAAAAAAAAATAATTGCATCATATTCGAGGCATTAAATCGACACTCGTTAACACAACGGCAATTATTAAGATGCCTCCTTCGCACACTTTCCCAAAATCTTTCGAAAGAAGTAGGATAGATATATGGAGAGATAGAAATTTAGGATAAACTAATACAATGAATTTTTACGCTGATTTTGAATAACAAGAGGCACTTACTACATATTTACATTTTTTTTTTTTTTTTTTATTAGAAGCTTTAGAATCTTTATTAAAGATTTTAATTGCTATACAGAGTAGGTAACAAATAATATACAATATTTACATTTTTAATATAAGGTTAATAAGCAGAGATTGAACATTAAACATTAAGATTACAAGATTGAAAGAATGAAACTATGAAAGCGCACGCTGGTATGTTTGGTTTAACTAGTAGCATAGCAAAGTTAATCGGAAAATATATATGAAGTGTATACAACTGATTTAGTAGTTTTGTTCTTTGTGTTTGGTATAAAGGGCAGCGCCAGATGACATGATCAAGATCTTGTTCTTCAATACCGCATTCGCATTTAGGATCACTTACAATATTTACTTTAGCAAGAGATGCAGCTAAATTATAGTGGTTGGATCTACAACGATTGATCGTGACTAGAAGTTCACGCGGAATATGTTTATTAAAGAACCAAGGCTTGCTTTGTTTAGCATAAAAGTTTTGAAAATATAATTTGGCTTTGTGTGCACTTGCTTCTTCAATAAATGTGGTAGATCTGAGAAACATATTTTTTTTGTAGTGTTCTCGAAAATCCGTAAAGGGGGTTTTAAATGAGTGACAGAAGGCTTCAGAGAGACTTGAATTTTTTGCTAGTTGATCTGCTTCATCGTTACCTTGAAAACCTGTATGAGAAGGAACCCAGCAGAAGTGAATGGAGCCTGAGTCAGTTTTGGAGTTGATAAATTCAAGATATTTTTTTTTAATTTCTAATATGTATGGGTTGACTCTGACAGTGATTTTCGTGTTTTGTAGGCTATTTAGAACGCTTAATGCATCTGTAAAAATGTAATTTGCTGCGTTGGGGTTTGAAAGTGCAATATCTAGAGCGTCATTTAATGCTATACTTTCAGCGGTAAAAATTGAGGTGTTTTTACTTAAAGATCTAGTAACTGTAATATTAAGTTTTGGGCATAAACATGCGGTGCCTACGGAAGGGGATAGAGGACTCTTACTACCATCTGTGAAGATATTAATGGTATTATTATGATTGGTGTTGGTGAAAGCTTCATGAGGAAGAGCTGCTGGGTTGTCGTTAGAGAGTTTAGTGAGTTTGTAATAGGGGATAGAGCATGTGAGTGTTTTGTAATCATGAGTATATAGATTAAATTTCTTGGTTTTATATAAATGAGGGATGGTGTCTTTATATTCATGAATACATTCTTCTATAAGCCTTTTTCGTTTATTGTTCCATTTTGAGGATTTTTTAAGGTGGTTAATAATGGTTTTGTGACTAGATAAGTTTTCATTAGATAGAGCTTTAGATAAGTACGAGAGGCAGATGAATTTAGTTCTCTCAGCAATAAAGGGTAGCTTGGATTCGGCAATTAAGATATTGGTGGGAGTAGTTTTGCGAAAACCGAGAGCTAGTCGTATGGCAGCAAATTGAATTTGTTCAAGTTTATATGCAATATTTTTTCGAGTAGGGAAGTAAATGAAACTGGCGTATTCTATGATACTCCGTATGAGACTCTTATAAACAGTGATGAGCGACTAGGGGTCTGCGCCCCACCAAATACCTTGTAAGTATTTTAAAATATTTAGAGATTTACAACATTTATTTTGCAGCTTATTGATATGGGTAGAAAATGATAGCTTATAATCAAAAAATACACCCAAGAATCGGGTATATTCGCTGGATTTAATGTTGTAGTTACTGATTGTGATTTCGGATTGTCCTGGAAGAATATTTCTATTGTTGAAGTGAATAAATACAGATTTGTGGGGGGCAATGTCAAGACCTAGGGACTTTAAGTTGACTTGAAGTGTGTGAGTTGATTTTTCGAGAGAGGATTTATTTGTTGAAAATAGAGCGATGTCATCAGCAAATTGGGAAACAGAAATCCGAGATGAAGTTTTATGTAATATATTAGAGACATAAATAGTATATAGCAAAGGGCTAAGAACACCGCCTTGTGGGACCCCTTTATAGGCCAGTCTTATAGCATTGTCTACGCTGGAGTGAATGCATCTTTCGTAGGTAAGGAATTTCACGAATTTAGTAAATCGAAAAGGACAGCCGATATCCGCCAGTTTTTTGATGAGGATTTCGATATTAACATTGTCAAAGGCAGAAGAAATATCTAAAAATATAGCGTACATTTCTTTATTATTTTTAAAAGCATTTAATACATTAAGGGTGAGATTGGTTAGATTGTCATAGCAAGATTGGCCCTTGCGGAATCCGCTTTGACTGGTGGGTAAGATGTTTGTTGTTTCAATCCACCACTCGAACTTATTTTTGACCATAGTTTCAAATATTTTGCTAAGGGCGGAGGTTAGGGCGATAGGGCGATAAGTTTTACCATCGGGCTTTTTGATAAGATGAACATATGAGTGTTTCCAGGACGGAGGAAAGTCGCTGGTACGATACATTTCATTAAATATATCTAGTAAGACAAGCTTATACTGAATAGGCAGATTTTTAATTACAAGGTAGTCAATACCATCCAGACCGGGGGAAGATTGTGATTTCCGGGCGTTTAAAGCCACGTTGAACTCCGTGAAATTGAATTCCATTTCTAAAAAAGCATTGGGTTTGCATTCTGGGAGTATGTCGGGGTTAGTAGGTACCCAAGGGGGACAAATTTTATTTAAGGTAAGAATTTGATTATCTGTTTGTAGATGTTCCGGTGTATGCGATGCGTCGATTTTAACCCATTTATTCTTGAAAATTTTAAGCGTGTTCCATACATACCGAGGGTCAGTGTTAAAATTTATACTTTTTACAAAGTCTTTGTATTTGTGTTTTTTTTTAGACTTAAAAATTTTCCTAGATATGGCGACAAGTTTTTTGTAGTCAATGAAGTCATGGAGACTGAGAGTGTTTTTCCATTTTTGGAAGGCAATCTTTCTTTGCAGTATGATAGCATTACACTCTTCATCCCACCATGGGGTGGGGTTTCTGTGTATATTAGGATGAACGTTTTTTTTTGCTGGAGTGTTATAAGAAATAGCTTCTGTAATAGTATTAATAAATACATTGTATTTTGCGCTAGAGGAAAGGCTATCATATTCCATAGAAAGAAATCGTGAGTAGTTTAATTCAAGATAAGATGCAACCGAGGGCCATTCAGTTTTTTTGGAGTAGAGTCTAAGAGATTTTTTTCTAAAGACAGTTTTATCAGCATTAAGATCGATAAAAAAAGGATAGTGGTCGGATCCCCATGTTTCTTCACCGATTTTGATATTAATTTTATCAGCAATTCTACTTGTTGAAAGAATAAGATCAATGTTTGAAAAAGTGTTTTTGTCAAAACGAGAGTAAGAGTCGGTGTTATGAATAAACAATTGGTGATCTTGAATACAATCGTATAAATGTCTTCCATTAGTGTCAGTGATATTGCAATTCCAAGCAGAATTGTGCGCGTTAAAGTCGCCAACAAATATATAATCATTATGGGGATTGAAGTTAGAAAAGATAGAGTTCCACTGATTAAGAGACAGTGTTAATCCAGGTGCTCTATAGCAAACAAAAAAATCAAAACTTGGAGTTATGTTAGTAAAGTGTAAACCATAAATTTCGACAGAGGGATCCGGAGATAGAATGTTTGTAATCTCCGTATATGCAATATCATTACGTATAAATAAAATGATGCCTCCACCAGTGGAATATTTTCTATCTTTTCTATAACATTTAAAACCTGGAATATTAAATACAGCTGTGGAGTTATTGAGCCATGTTTCAACACATGCAATAATGTCAACCGTTGATGAGATACGTAGAATTTCCTCTTTGCGCAGACGAATGCTTCTTGGATTCCAATAAAATAATTTTATTTTTGATGTGTGTCTTGAGGTCATTGTAGAATGTGAGGTGTGGAGGTGGCTATATATCTAATTCTTCAGTCGATGTTTCTATGGAACTGGAGTCAGCAGTGCTGGGGTTGTCCAATTTTTTAATAATTCTTGTAACGCGGTGTTTAAGCCTTTTGTGTTCTAGATGATCGTAAATTTTCCTCAGTGTGTCAATAAGTGAATCAACAGAGAGAGAGTATTCTTGTGCGATGGTATACAAATCTGATTTGCCAAAAGAATTAGTTAAAAATTTAGCTAAACAGTGAAAGTCAACGTCAGTAAATGTTTTGTTTTCTTTAAAAAATTTTACAGCAGGTTGGAGTTGAATGATGATATCTTCTAGAGTGTCTCGTGTCTGGGATTTAACTTTCTTTTTGGGTTGTTTGAACGTTCTGAGATCATGTGTAGGAGGAAGAGTTTCGTCCTTTTGTTGAACTGTGTAGAGTGAAGATTTATCTAAATTTGCTAAAGGCTCGCTAGTCGACGAAGATGGAGGTAAAGGACGTTTTCTATTGACGTGTGTGTCGGAAGTATCCATAGTTTGTTCTTGAATGTTGTCGGAGCATTGATTATTATTTTCTATAGGTGGAAAGTCAGTGGTTGTAGTTTGTTTGGCTGGAGATAGAATAGTGGGGATTTCATCATTTTGCGATAGATTTGCAGAAGAGACTCGTTCGGTATTGTTAATATTTTTGCAAAATTTAGCCAAGTGTCCTTCTTCTTTGCAGAGGAAGCAAGAAAGCTTTTCACTTGAAAAGTAAATCCAATAAGTAACTTTATCGTGTACAAGTTGACAAGATTGAGGAATTTTGTTTACATCGTCGGAATCGATATAGAATTGTCGTCTATGACTAAGTAAGTGTGTATATCCGGGATCATACAAGCCTGTTTTCAAACATGTGATTTGAGATTTTAGCGAAACATTATATTTTTCTAGTAACGATTCTATAGCTGTGTTGGGTATAGAAGTATGTACATTGGAAATTAAAATTCGTTTTGTTTTAGAATTAAGAGGTCTGATTTCTAAAGAAAAGTTCTTAATATTTACATGTTTATGATTGTTCACTATTTCGTCCGCTTTTTCCTCCGAATTTAAATATATACAAACTCTATTGTGCGAAATTCGTGATATAGAAAGCATGTTGACAGGATTAATAATTCCACCTATGGCCAGTGCATAATCTCTAATGGTGAGACCTTCTATAGAATCCAATATAATAGCTTGATTCCTTGTAGGACACGTTTCTTTTTGCACTGCTTTAGAATAGCTAAGACGTTGTGACGTGGGCGTGGATTGAGTCATGTTGTTGGAACTTTGAATTTGAATGTCCCTGCTACCAGAAACACTCATGATTTTTTATTTTTTATGGGGAGAAACTCCCCTTAGATTGAACTACACGAGTTATGATTCTCGCGTATGTCACTTAATTCACTTGATTTTGAGCGAAATTGCGAAAAGGCACAACACTGTGTCGAAATCAAAGCCAACTCGCGAGCGATCGAGAGACCGTGTTTACAAATACGTCCGAACTCTACGAAGACTCATTGAAGACTCTGATATTTACATTTGATTTCAATATTACTAATTATTTATGCTAAGCAGATGAGAAAAATTGAATGAAAAATACTTTGTCAATTGTTTTTTTTTTTTTTTTTTTTTATTTTTAGCGATAAAGAAAAAATATAAAACAAAAAAATAATATCTATAAATTGTGCATTAATAACATTTTTTTTTTAATTTACACTAAATCTATAATATAATAATTGACACAACTGTAAATACCGGAATAGATTTTTTTACATTTCAATGATTATTTGTTCAATGAGTAAAATTTCGTCTTAAAAGAGAGAGAGAGAGAGAGAGAGAGAGAGAGAGAGAGAGAGAGAAATGAACTAATTTCATAATACTTTAATAGTCTGTCTCGAAATACCAATTACATTCACACAATAGGGTATCATACTATTATAAAAGATTATACAAACTTATGCTTTGGGTAAGCAATCCTTTCAGTTTTTTCTCACTTTCTTCTAAATTGCTATTTTCAAAATAATTCATTATCCCACCCATTACTTCAATTAGCTTTTTCTCTAGTTGCTTTCTAAAAATTTTAGTTTCATATTTAAGATACATAGTTCTCATAGTTATTATGACTTATGCGAAACGTTTTGTATATAAAAAGTATTTTAAATTTTTTTTATGTTGATCGAATTCTAATAAAAAAAAAAATTTTTAACGCTTTATTCTTTCACTATAAATGTTTCATCACTTGTCATGAAAATTTGTTTGTAAAAAAAAAAAAAAAAAAAAAAAAAATAAAAATAAAGCGATTTTAGTAATTATAACAGCAACTGTTATTAGTTACTAATTTTAATTTAATTAATTTTAATAACTCGCATTGGGATAGTCCCAAATACAATAGGTCATTATAATTATATAAATAAAAATAATTAGAATAAATTTTTGCGCATTTAAATGATATCATCAAATTAATACTAGAAATAATTTAATTATTTTCATATCGATAATTAACATTTTTCATAAATGTTTTAAGAAAATAATCGCTCGATTAAAACATACCAACAAAAAACAATATTTTTTTAAAAATAAATTAATAAATATAATTATTTTAAAGATCTAAAATTTCAAAAAGAAGTTAAAAAAAGAAAGAAAAAAAAAAAAAAAATGGAGCATCCGAGGAAAAAATCGACATAAAGCCTTCATTAAACCCAACAATCGTAAATCATCGCGAGACAGTTCATTCGTAATAATTATCGTGGAAAATTCGCGACTCCTCTTCGACTCTCCGTCATTGCGTTGCGGTCTCGTAAGCTTGGATGTGGCAAGTGCCGCCCGCGCGCTGCACTTGAGACGACGATGTGCGGTTTGCGCGCCTCCCCCCATATTATCCTCTCTATCTCTCACTCTCTCTCTCTCTCTCTCTCTCTGACGGTTTTTCTCTACCTTTCTTTCTATATTTCTTCTTCTTTTGCTGTGTATATTTATTTATTTATTTTTTTTTTTTTTTTTTTTTTTTTTTTTTTTTTATTTACCAAATGAGAGTTTTATAATAGATCCTTTATTAGTTAAATTTCACAACAGTATCATTAAATAGGCTATCGTGTCGCGCAAACTCAACATTGTTGCTTTAGTTGGCAAAGAGAACCAAGTGTTTGAACTTCTCGACGACTGTTTTCTTAAATGGCTTTTTATTTTTATACAATAAAATAATGCTTTATAATAAATCGTGCGAATAATCTGTGTAATTATTCAAGTGGCCTGTGTTAATTGCGTATTCATGAAAATTTATCGATATTTAACGTGTTTGAATATGTATTGTTATAATGTACATATATTCCGTTACGTATCGTAATTTATTTGATTTATCGCAAAATTTTATTTCTTCATATGTTATTGATGGACCGACGTCTTAAAAATTTTACGCGAGTCAAATATGATTTCATAAACGCGACCGGTAATATTCTCATATTATTTTGTACGTTACTTAGCGATTGCCTAACTCAATTGTAAAAGAAATTCAATTTGTAGATGTTTGATTTATAAACAATTTGATGCGTTAAATTGAACAAGAAACTTGAAATATTTTCATATTATAGCGTCATATTTTTTTTTTTTTTTTTTTTTTTAACATCATTATTTACAGAATTATGTATAACTGAAATAAAGTTTGCAATTATATTTATTACGCTCGTATTCGATGTTTCAATATATATTATTTGTGTTTTATATGTGCACAATGTCTCGTCAAAATTTTGTTTTGTATTCCATAGATATAAATGAAAATAATTTTATATGAAATCTATCTATTGCCAAGTAAAACGAATTTTTACATGTACCAAAAAAAGTTACATTGAACAATTTGTTTAAAAAAAATTATTTGTACATCCTAGATTTCAACGTGTACTTTGATGAAATATTTAGATAAAATGTAAATTATTTTAAAAAAATTTTGAATTAAAAATTGTATTTTTATTTTAAATCAATTGAACGATCGATTATAATATTCGAGTACTATTTTCAGTTAAAAGAACAAACTGCAATAACTGTTGTAAACTAAAGGCCAATGTTATCAAACTTACAGATCATCTTTATACCAATATTTATTCCAACGAATATCTTATCTTTACGTTTTTACCTTTTTTAATCGGTAAACACTTCATAGTACATAATACGCGACGTTAAAAAAAAAAAAAAAAAAAAAAACACCCAATACCCAAAACTATCCTTCAATACTCATCATATAAATTATTATCGACACACAAGCCATAAATCCAAGATTTTTGAGTTATCGTAAAAATGATCGTTTCATTCTTATCACTTTCCCCGAGCTAGCGTACCGACAGTATAATGGCTTTCCCCTCGACGTCTCGTCGAAAAGCGAAAATCATCGTCGTTTCGTGTAAGACATACGGCGTACGTTTTTCATTAAACGATCTTCATTTATACGAAAATAATGCATTAATTATCATAAGCCACATGCTGTAAATTGTGCGCGTATGTATAAAAAGTTTATCAGCGCAACCCGCAAACGAAACGGCCATCGCGTCGCGCAAGTAAATCACTTTTACTCGTCGTACGCGTCTCCGCGTCCGTGTTAAGCTTAACTTTCGCATTATCCGTACGTTGTTCAATCTTATTTATCGTAAACACGCACACGCTCGTTTATGTATAAATATATATATAAACTTTGTACAAAGAGTCTTTGAAAATAATTTACCGAGGAAATGGCAAGCAGCAAATCGAACGCCGCTATTGAATTTCACCGCAAAAACTCTATCGGCGATCTATAGGTCTAGGTCACGAGGACATTTGAATTTCCATCGGGAAAGATGCATCTCTCTCTCTCTCTCTCTCTTTCTATCTCACATCTGTATACACATACGTGTATATACATGTATATATGTATGAACGTATAGTTGCGAGTGGATGTTGAGAGATAGGATGCGAGCGGTACACGGGAATGTAAGTGCTTACACGTTGTTTATTTATATACCCGAGGAAAGTGAAGGAAGTTACCTTTCTTACGGCTCTCCGCGCGATGCTCTAAGATCCCAAGAATTTTCCAGATATTCGTGTCGTCGTCTCGCGTCTATTAATTATAAATCCATATGGAAATAGATTTCTTATTCTTTTTAAGAACGATTAGAAGTAGCGTCTCTTCGAATTAAAATTTTTTCGATTATCAATTCAATGGTGAAATTTGATATAGATGGCAGGTTATTTAATTAATTGCTAAATTCAAAAAGAAACAAAAAAAAAAAAAAAAAAAAGTAGACGTTAAATAAAATGTATAAATTAAAGATGAAAGAGAGAAAAGTCGTGGTAAATGTGGTTTTAATTTTAAAATGTAAATTCGTAATAAAAATTTTAATTTTTTTTTTTTTACTTTAATGTACAAAATTATCTTCTTAATTTCACATTGAATAGAAAATAATTGAATCGTTGATATTAAAGTACACGTCATTTAGTCGTATCTAAGAAAATAAAATTTAAAAGATAATTCTCACACAATACATCATGTATGTACCTCCAGTGAATCGATAAAATTCATTTGCATTCTATATAGGTCAAATAAACAAGGCAGCTGAAAGTACTTCAAATGTACTTGCACTATTGTAATTCATAAATTCTCCGTAAAGTTTCTTCTTTACTTTCACCCGTATGAAACGAGACAATATTTTTTTTTTCTTTTTCTTTTTTTTTTTTTTATCTACGTAAATGGGTAATTACATTATCTGATTTAATTTATCGATCGTTGTTTTGAATGATTTATTAGTAATTGCACTTAAGTGTGCCCATCTCGAATGCTTAAATTATTTAATTTTTTGACTGCGTAATAAATTTTCATATTTAATAAATATTAATAAATATTTATAATAATAAACTATTTAAAAGTATAAAATTTTATTTGAATTATAATAATCAATACAAATAGCTTAATAGAAGTTTAAGAATCAATCAATAACTTTAAAATCAAATCGATTTATGAATATATCTAGATTTACAATATTGCAAAAAAAAAAAAAAAGAAATAGCTTAGAAATCACCGCTACGAAAAAAAAACAACTCCGCAGTAAATCAAAAATTTCGCGACGTTACGCTTGACATGGGAAATGGACGAGTACGCGGCATAAATATCTTCGGTTCTTTCCGCAACGAAACAAATTAAAAAAAAAAAAAAAAAAAAAGGCAGATCTCATCGATCAATCATTCATCCGACGGAGTGATACACGTTTTATAAATATGCAGATACCGATAGCCGAAGGTTCGTTGTGAACAAGATTATTTCTGCGGATGGAAACTCTCGCGGAGGTCGTGAAAGGACGATTTATATCGTACGTTTTGTGATTATATGGCTCAATGGAGCGCGTGAATTTATTTCCGAATGCTATTCGTTCCTTTTTTAAACTTTTCGTCTCGTTTTTTTTTTTTTATTTTTTTTTTTTTGGCTTTGATCGAACAATTTTTATGAAACGCTTTGTTGTGATGCTTTTGAACTTTATTGTGAACTAAAATACAAACAATTTTTTTATAAATAGGCATAATATTTTATTCTATTACGTTTAGTTTTTAAATACTCGTATTTAACTTTTATTTACTATTAAACCATGGTGGTAAACTTTATAGTAATTTTTAAATATTGCAAAGCATGAATAATAATTAAATGGTAAAAATGTAATTTATTTACGTATTCGTGCATTTTATAAGTTCTTTAACTCTTAAAAAAGCATCAAAAAGCTCAAGAATATCTCACTCTTTCCTATTTAAAGAATTAAAATCAAACTCATTAAAAGAGTAAAGCTCACATTTCGCATAAAACTGTACAATAATAATTCAAAACATAGATTCGTAGGAAAGTGACACTGATTTCAAAACACATTACAATGCCTCCCGGCGTATTTATCTCTTTCTTTTCCCAAAAAAGAAAAAGAAAAAAAAAAAAAAAAAAAAAACAACGCATACTAGCCCCTCGCAAAAACTTAGTGTTTATATCGGTCAAGCTTTCAGCTTATCATTAATCGTTCAGAGCCGATGAGTATTCAAAATCCATCCAAGAGATCGTTGACTCGTTTATGCTATGCGTTCTCTGTCGTCTTTCCTATATATATATATATATATATATATATATATATATATGTGTGTATACGTTTGGACCACCGATGCGCAACGATTTCTTTTTCGCAATGTTTATACATGTATATATGTGTGTGTGTACACACAAACGCGCGACTAAGACGCTTCAAGCTAGCGATGATGACGATGGGCGATAATCCACCCGTGGGGCATGAATTTATGTACGTGTATGTATTATTCGCGGACTGTAAAAATCTCACACCGCGTAATTATTATGACCCAAGGTGTATTGCGCATTTTCGCGCGGTTGTAATTTAAAGCTTGTCCGTCATCGCTCTTTACGCCTTTCTCTTATTCTCTCTTCGTTCTCTTTATCATAATCTCACTTTCTTTTGCATTTCTAACTCTCTGCACATACATATATAAATACATATATGCGCGCGAAAAATTCTCGAATCCTTTATGTCAATCTCACCTTTACTTTAACCACTTTTATATTCTACAATACAGTTATTATAGTCGAATTACAGATGCGTCGTCTCTATCTCTCTCTGTATGCTTCTTTTTTTTTAACGTTTTCGAAATTTATAAATATCTTATGAAATCTGAGACGTTACGGCACAACTCCGGATCATTATTACGGCCTTCATCGTATGAAATTTATCCATCGGATAATCACGCGAAAGCATTTTAATGTTTGTAAATTTTTTACGAGGATTCGTTTAAGAGAAAAGCGACTCATTTTGTTTGAAAATAAATTTCGTTGCTTAAGTTTATAGTAAAAATAGTTTATTCTACATTCATAGTTAATAAAAACAAAAATTAAATTTTAAATTAGCAAAATTATTAAAATCTAGCGCTTCCTACAATGACCAATTTTAAATATCGTATAAATTAATCGGCAACGGAATGTACTACAACGTAGTACACCAACTCGATCAAGATAATCTAAAATCCCATTGTTCTTCCGAAATACCGTTTACTACGTTATCGATCCAAGCGAATTATCTTCGCGTACACTTTTAATAAATCACCTTAATTTAAAAGGGCCAAATCCATCTCGCACAGAGAATTCATTTGTGTATATATATATATATATATATATGTATATAAGAGATATCGAGTATGCGCGAAAGTGTTTGTATATATATATGCATGTATAAACGTATAGCAAGCGACGTTAGATCGGGTGAAAGGTCGAGGAAACTAGCTCGGCTCTTTTTTACTCGCCAAAGGAGAGATGTAACCATCGCGCGCTCGTTTGAGAGAGCTGCTTCTCTCTCTCTCTCTCTCTGTCACTTTTTCTCTCTCGTTTCAATTAGTGCACCGAGAGGACGCGCTCGCTTTTACTTATATCGCTCTCGACGTCTCTATTCTCTTCGTTCGTTAACAAGTAGTTTGGACTTTCGTTTTTGGATGGTAAATTTTTTTGCTTTGCGTGTTGGACTACTTTTAATGTTTAGATTTTGTGATACGCGTTGGCTTTTGTCCGAATTTTTAACGCGTAAAAATAATCTTTGTTTCGTAAATAAACATGAGGTATATGCAATATTTTTAAGACGATTTTACGTGGGTTCACGTCGACCTTATTATCTATATCGCGCATTGTTAACAATCACGAAATATCAGCTAATATTAATAAGTTTAACAAACAATACACTATAGTAAATACGAAATGGTATTTATATAAATGTATTTATTTTATAAATTCAAAGAATTTTACAAAGCTTGCGATTGGTATATCAATAAAAAGATAACTTTCACAACGCATAAATTACATATAATAACGTGCCGTGACTATTGATTATAAATTTAATATAAGAAATATATTATTCTATGCGGTGCATTCATATTTTATATGTAATATTTACATATTATAATATAATTATTCAAGTAAAACATCGATATCAAATTAATTACAACTTTATATCTAAAAATTATTAAAATTTATAATTTCTTAAAAATAAAACATATTTTAAGATGTCATTTTAATTTAATCAATGAAATAATTTAAAAATATCTATTAAAAATATTATAAATTTTATATGATTCAAACGATACTATAGTTTGAAATCATCATCGCATTATATTCGTATAATTGAAAAGAGTAATTTTCACTGCGCATATTCACGTTAATAGAATAATAATTGATATTAATATTTTGAATCTTAAAAAAAAATATTGTAATTTTTAAATGAATAAACGACACATTTGACAAATAGCACTGAATAAGTGCAGATCTTATTTCGAAACTTTATTCCTTTTTAAATTTAATAGAGAGAAATTATATTATTAAATTGAATGTCAAATTATGCTTGTTAAATTATGCAATATAAAGTTTAAAATATATGCAAATGCTTCTATTGTGAAAAATTAAGTAAATTATTAGTTTTTATTTCATGTCTAATCATTTTGCTTAATATATGTAAATATTTATTTGTTTTATTCAAAAATAATATGGATATCATTAACGTTTTAAAATTTTCAAACAGTTAAAATCATTTAATGCTTTTAAAAATATTTATAAGATAAATTTTTCTCTAAACTTTTATGAAAATGATTTTTAGTCACGCATTGTATTAAATGCGCAGCAATGAAGTCGAGGGCAATCATTAATAAATAAATAATCATAGTAACATCGTTATGTAAAATGCAAATTCATTTTCATACGAATTGAACGTTACACTAAAGTTTCAAATTCTCATGCTCTTCTTTGTATCGCGGAGAAACTTTTCGGTTTCGGTTATGAAATTTTTAAAGCATTTATCGCAACGGTTTATAAATCCTGCGAAATTATTCAATAGTAAGAATAAATTTTAAATGGCTCGTTTTTGTAGAATTTCGAGAGTAGATTTCAAAAATTTTTAAGGAACCATATAGTTAACCATTTACAAATTGAATCTTTTGAATCGTATATGCGTAAAATTAATTTTTTTTTTTTTTTTTTTTAATCTTTTAATGTAATTTTAACGCTGGCAAAATAAGAAAAAAAAAAAAAAAAAAAAAAATAGAATGAGTATCAAAACACGTATAAAAATTAGTAAATCGTATGTTGCAATAATTCGTTGCACCTACGCGATCCCCGCTGTTTTTTTACAAAGATTGCATTGAATCTTTCGGTCATCGGTACGTGTACATATACCATTAAAAAAGAAAAATTTCGTCATCCGTCTCCGACAATACAATATATAAAAAATTAACGACAGATCTCTTGTACACCCCAATTTATAGAGTCGAATCGCATTTGATCGAGCATAGCCAAACCGATGGCGATCAAAGGTATACATATATATATATATCTTTTCAATGAGACTTTCTGACATCTCCTGCACTATTATTTTCACACTGTTTCTCTATCTTATTACGAAATTAATCGCTGATTGATTACACTCGAGATTACGATTGTCGAAGCTCAACGGGATACGCGTACGTATATAGGTGTATTAAGAGCGGCGAACTCGACGCCTATAAGGAAAATGATCGTCATTATCTCAAACCTATCGACTCCTCTCTCTTTCTCTCTCTCTCACTCTTACGTCTTTTTTTTTCTCTTCTATATACAGAAACGGACGCGTGCAAGATATATTGCGGAGAAAGTATCGTAGGCTTTTGAGAATAGCCTGACGGCGACGACGCTTCATTATTATCCTTATTTTCCATCTCGGTTGGCTAGTTCCTTAGCTAGGGAGCAATCGGGAGATCCTTCGACGATGCGCGATATCTTACGTAAACGAATATCGCCGAAGTGCAAATTATTATCATAGCTTAAACACGACGGGAATAACTTTTTGCATTGTTATATATGTATGTATCCGAGGTTGAGCTATATGCACGAACGATAGTAGTTTACTTTTTTCATTCAAGATGCTTTTTTTCTTTTTTTTTTTTTTTTTTTTTTTTTTTTTTTTTTTTAATGGGAGATTTCTCTCCCTTCGAGGATCCGGTTTCTTTTGGAGGTCTCCGTATACTCTTTAACGTTAACCTTATTATGGGCTGTGCTACTAGTATTTAGAAATTAAAAACTTTTAAAATTGAAATTCGTGTTGAAAAACATAATGTAATGTAAGGCCGTTTAAATATAATTAGATATCTTTGAAATACTTTTTTTTTTTTTTCTTATAGCCAATAAAATTAAAAAATTGATGTTTCTAGTGAAACAAAAAAAAAAAAAAAAAAAAAAAAATGTATTACCTCGTAATTATCACAATTATTATAGAGTATGTTTTTCATTTTTTGTTATCATAAAGAAAATTATTTAATAGCTTTCTATTTTAAACTTTAATATTATAATAAATTTTATAACGCTCTTAGTTCAACAACGTTATCATTATGTATTTAATATAATCATTACTGAAATTAATTTTTAACGCTTATTTACTAATCATTATGAGTGCTATAAAAAATTATAGTTTTTATTAATTAGTTAACTCGTGGGAATTGTCAAAAATTTTACGAACACGCGCATTATATGACTTATTAATGGATTTAATTTAATCCTTCAAGGTAATAAAAATCCCATTCAAAAAGAAATTTAAATTCTTTTACTCTAATTTTGTGTTAAATTTTCATGTGTTGTTTTCGACTAATAATTATTTAAAAGTTTAAAAAGGTATCGTTTCAATGTTTATTGTTATTTAATGACAGAGCTATTAAAATCAAATTCATTTTTAAAATATAAATTATGAAAATTTATCATAAAAAAAAAAAGATAAAATAAGAATTATTTTAATTATTTTAATAAAAAAAACACTTTTAATTATAAAAAGTAAAGCGATGAAATTTATGATAAGTATACGAATAATTAATATTTTTTGTGAATATAATAACGAGATTGAAATATTTTTATGACAAAAATATTTTACAAGCACAAAATGAAAAAATAATTTCATAATATAAATTCCAATGCATATAAGAAATTATAAACAATATATATATACACATGAGACTACAAACAAAAAAAAAAAAAAAAAAAAAAAAAAAGGAGCTCAGCAACTGGCAATTTCAACGTTCTTCATAAACCTATACCAGCGTCTTGATTTCTTCTCTCATCAGGCTAGCATTGTATGTTGATTCCGATTGGATAACAGGACGCGTGTGTGCATTCGCAAAGTATATGATTAACGTAAGAGCTCCTGCGAAAGAGGAGCCGAACTGTGTCTATATACTCTCTCTCTCTCTCTCTCTCTCTCTCTCTCTTTCTTAAAGTTTATGTCTTCTGTTGGATAGCCGACTTTTCTTTCTTCCTCTCATTTCTCCTACTTATTTTTTTTTTTTTTTTTTTTTTTCTTGCTTTCAGAGCTGTTTTAACACCTCTCTTATAATATGTTTTTAATTTTCTCTCTTCCTTTGATCATCGCAAGTTGAGCAAGTTACTTTTTTGCGATAATCATTAATGTCTTTTTTTTTCTAGGCGACCATTCGAATTGATAAACATGTAAACGGAAAACGCGAGTTTTATTTTGTCACTTTATTTATTCGTTCGTTTATTATTTCATATTTTGTATGTGTCATAATAAATTTTAAACTAATTTACAAACAAATTTAAGTAATACAACGCAGAACCGTGTAAACCAAATAATTATTTTAAAAGACAATATTATTTTAAAAAAATTTAAAAGAATTGTTGATAAGTCTAATTTAAATAATAGTTTCAAATAGACATAGATTTATTAAGAAAGCCTTGATTTAATGGAAAAGTTTAAGAAACAGTCATTTATCGCTAAGCGATATTAAAATTTTCGTAATTATTAAATTTATTTCGTTTATTTCGTAATGTATTAAAATTGATTATCTTTCTAGTATTTGCACATCTATTTTTAATATGTTAAATAATTGCAAAAGATCGTTTTAATTTCAAACTGACAGCATTTACTGAACAGAATTTTTTTTTTTTTTTTTTTGCATTTTAAACGTTTTAATATTACATATTAAAATTATTAATTTTGTAGGTTTAAATATTTTTTATGGTTAATATATCGCAATATGAATTACAACCAATCTATATTGGAAGAATCACAAGTATTCCCAACATTGTGAAAAGAGATGATAATGATTATAATTACTCTTATTATAATTAAACAATAATTATAATAAAAATTGTTTCATTGATATTAAAATATATTTACATTATTTAAACGCCATTTGTATAAAAGACTAAAAACAATAATATTTCAAAATCTAACCTTCGAAAAAGAAACCAATTTTTCAACCGACTTTATCTCCAAAAAAGAAAAAGAAAAAAAAAAAAAATAAAGAAAAAAGAGTTCGAGAAGATCGATTTTAAAAGCCATTAATCAGAAAGCGGTCGCGCTCCTTAACACAAAAGGTTTTTGCGCAAGCAACGAGGCCAGGAGAATTTAGTTTCAATTCTGCAATCGAATAACCATCGGCGCTTACGCTTCCTTCCTCTTATATCCGGTATACTCGCGACTCGAGAAATCTCACACTCTCGTGTGTTTCGCGCGCTGTTGTGTGTAATTAAATCTTTACTCGCGCTACCGTTAATTGCTCGATAACAGATAAGCTCGCTGTACCTTCGTTTTGTTTTTTTTTTTGTTTTTTTTTGTTTTTTTTTGCAATCACTGTCACTTTTCTCCTCGCGTATGTCGCATGAAGATTTCGATGCTAGACGCGCTCGCTCGATGATCTTTGCTCTCGTTATTATTCTTTGTCTCGTTTCGTTTTTGGCTTCATTGTTATCCGCCTACGCCGAAGGGGCTGGAATTCTTGGCTGTGCTCTCGACTTTCGCGAGAGGCGAGAAACCGTTAGGTTTCGTGAAAATGTATAGTCCGAGATAGAATTTTGAGTTATGCATCGGTCGGTTAAGATGAGAAATAACTTTCGCTTATTGCTCCATTTAAAACGGAATTTTTCGAATTGAATATCGTTCTATTAAAGAATATTCTACTTTATTATCTAAAAGTTTTGTCGAGCTATTGGATAGAGTTCGAAAAATTTTTATTTTTAAATTATTTAAAAACAAATTATTAGAAAAATTTCTTCATTAACGCATTTGCGAATGCTTTAACTTTATGTAATCGAATTTTTAAACAACATCTCTTCAGTTTTTATCATTTATTTTGTAATATTTTTTCGTTGGATAATCTAAATTCGTGTAACTCGTTTAAAGAAGAAAATCATTCTAAATTTTCGATCGATACTTCCTTCATTAAGAAATCCAAAAATTATTCACAATTTACCATCTCCCTAAAAAATCAATTAAACGCTTAATTATTTCCGTAAAAAAAAAAAAAAAAAAGGTAGCGCAAAGAATCGCGCGTGAAACTTTAACGAGTTTAAATTCATACCCATCAAATTCCCATCTGTCAGCGACGCATCTCAGCGTATACATATATACGCTCACGATGCACACGTGCAACTAATCACACGTACGTAGCTAATACACGCCTTCGTAGAATCATTTGCCTCGGGTTCCCTCGCTTTCTCGGGTGACGCGCGCGACTTCCGCGAGCGCTGCTTATTTTCCCGACAGCGCGCGCGAATTCGCCGCGAGACACGAGAAAAATCGATCGAGATTTTTTCTTTTTTTTTTTTTTTTTTTTCGCAAAGCGGAGGGAAGACGAGCGTGACCAAACGAACGATTCCGTGTAGTTTAGATTTGTTTTGTCTCTCCCGGCTGTGTAAATTTAACTTTCTTGGGGCTGGAATTGGAAATTTTCGAGTAGTCGATGTTGCGTAATTTTGTGTGCCGATTGTCGAATCGCTGGGCAAATTTCGACTTTATCTCTCTCTTTCTCTCTCTCTTTCTCTTTTTCTCTCGCTTTTCTTAAGTGAGATAGTTTTGCAAGTTTTTTAAGCTTCCCTCGATGGGGATATTATGAAATTTAATTTGTGGTTTACTTCCGAACGAATTGTTTTAATTTAACGATCGTTTAATTTTTATTCTTAAAATTCGGTACATTATTTTTAGTATTCATATTTTAAATATTATATTATTCGAATACTTTTTTAAGTAATATGAAATTATCTTTCTTAAGTAAAGAAAATAAATAAATTTCAAAATTTTTATACTTTGTTATTATCGAACTTAAATAATAAAAAAGTTAAAAAAGTTTTAAAGTTCAACAATGTAAAATAAAAATCAATAGTTAAATTCTTCTCTAAATATTTATATTTTTATTTATTTTATTACACGTGAACATGAATAACCAATTATCAATATAAATTTAAGATAAAAATAATTAAATTTTATACAACAATTTTGATTTTTAGAAATCTACATCCAGTAATGAAAATGCTCATTATGCATTCTTTTTACGATGAGAATAATAAATTTTTCATAATTTTTAAAATACACAATGTTTTTATGCTAATTTATTAAATTTTATTTTTAATAAGTAAAAAAAAAAATGTATTTACTATTTCGTTACTTTATAAACCTTTATATTCAAGAAAAAAAAATTTTGAAATGAAAAATCTTATGAAACACCCTAATTCATAGGATACTTTAATTTTGCTTAACTTTAAACATGCATTAAAGTTACCAAAAAAATTATAGAAAAAAAAAAAAAACTCACCAAAGTCGAAAAGCAGCTTCACTCGGGAAGCGCGCTATCGATAAAAGAATCGTCGTACCGGCTGATAGAAAAGGCAGTCGGGATAATCAATTCAATCAGTTTAGGTCCAGCGAAGTACGTATCCTTATCCGCTTGGTATATAAAGCGCAAAACGAGATAAAATTAATCCGACAAAAACTAACTCGCGTTTACGACAGTCAAAAAGGAGCGAAGGAGCCGCGACGAGAGAGTAGCCCGCCGCGCTGAGAAAGTCTCGAGAGCGAATTGCTGGGAGCATCTTCACCATTCAAGCTTTATATAGGCATTGTGCGTCCCCTTACCCGCGTTTGTACACTAGCGTACATACGTATAAACTCGCGTATACACATAAACGGACGAGCGCCGTATGCACAAACCGCCGTGGACGTTAGAAAGAGCGAGAGATTCGCTCGTTGTGTACGAGTGTATACGTACACCTGCGCAAGTACATACATACATACATAAACGCACACACAAACGTGCACACACTCGTGGGGGAGGGGGGGGGGACCATCGTCTTTTCCGCTGTCTTTTACTATCGCTCCTCCTCCTCCTCCTCCTCCTCCTCCTCCACCTCCTTGTACCTATACTCTTGCTCTCTTGTCACTCTCTCCCTTTAAGCTAAGCTCTTTACTCTCCCACCTTTAACTATCTACAATGTCCTGCCGCCGTTATAGCTGCTGCTGCTGCTGTTGCTTTTGCTGTCCCGTCAAACTTTTTAACCCTCCTCTCGCTCGCTCGTCTAGAAAGAACGAATTTCGGATGCTCGAAGAGAGTTTTTTTTTTTGACTTTAAACGAGGTCGCTGTACTTGATGTCGCAACTCGAAAAATAAGAAGGAATGAGATTTTGTGTTAAGGACTGCGAGAGGTAGTTTTTTCAAAACGTTCATATAATGTTAATAAATGCTATTTATATTACATTGTTTATATACTAACTAAAAATAATCAGTATTTTATATTTATTAAAGGACTCTGAATCGGATGAGTGATCTTATTGTGATATTTAAATTATAATTAAAAAAAATTTTTGTTCCCTTTCATCTAATTGTAATTAATTAAATGTAAAAGTTCCATTTAAAAATGCAAATCTTAATTGTTTGGATTAATAAGATCCGTGTACAATAATTGAATGAAATTTTAAAAAAATTTTCAATTTTCGCAAATAGTTTTTGTAATAAACAATTGATATTTTCAATAAAATTAAACATTTTAATAAAAATAACATTAATCCTTAACTAATCAACTTTAAAATAAAAAAAAAACAAAGAATTATATTACAAGCTTAAGTTTAAAAGCTTTTGAAAAAATAAAATCATATTAATAATATTTTTAAAACATCATGTTCTCTTAATATTAATATTCTTTTAACTTAGGATTCTTATTTTTCATTAAAATTGTAAAACACAAAAAACAAAAAAAATATAATAAAAAAAATAAAATTATCAAGACATATCAGATATAATATCTCAGTCTCTTCTCACTGTACATATATAACAATGCTTTCTCAAAGTGAAAGCAAAATAGTGGGAATGAATTAAATTATTCGCTCATTCTCAAAATTTCAAATTTTTATCAAAAATTTAATAAGTTTTTAGCAATTTGTTTGCATAAATTAAAAGAAAAAAAAATGATAACTTAAAGTTTCCGCATAAAATGTAATAAGACTACATCTACATGTATTAAATAATAAAAAAACTATCATACGATAATATCGTGTGTTTATAAAAAATAATTTGCTCGCAACAAAAGCATCGAAATAACCAATTAAAAATTATTTTCACGACAAAAACTTTAACCGCAATTATATATATGTATCTCTTAACGAGACATCTAAAATGTTTTATATTCGCGACGTTAAAAAATAAACGTAGTTATGTTAAAATAGATAATAAAGCTATAATGGAAGAGAGTAAAATTTTTATATTGACATTAGAAAGGGTAATGAAGTATACGTTCATGTACGTGCCTAATTCGACATTATCCGATAATTAGACTCGTGAACTACACTTCACAGTTGCAGTCTCGGTACTATTTGTGTGTGTGTGTGTGTATGTATGTGTACAGTTTTTACACTTCTCGGCTCTCGCTTTTTCTTTTTACGGGCTTTAACTAAACTAACTTTTCAATATTTGTCGTTGCTTCCACTGAGATAAAAGCGATTGTGTTAACTATCATATGTATTGTTATACTATACTGTTTTAAGAATTTTTCAATTTGACGTTCATGATTCGTTCTTTAATGAAAACGATTCATTCTCTCAATTTATTCTGTTCAAATTGCTTAAATAATTATTTTTCTTCAAGACGATGTAAATTCTTATAAATTTTTTTTTTTTTTTTTTGTTTTCATCGGTACAATTTTTCAAATATAATAATTAATAATTCGTTAGAAAAATAAAGTTATTTTAAAATATTATAACACCATCAGATGAAAATTTAAAAATTGTTTGAAAATTAACTATAAATTTTATAACTTCCATTAAGTTTTAACATCTATCCGTCATTATTATTATTATAAAATCGATATAATTACAAAACGAAAATAAAAGGTGCGCGCTATAGCGGAACAGAAATTTCTTGATCGTCGCGTCGAAATTGCATAACATTTCAGTTATTTTTAGGAACATAACGTTAAGTGTCATTCCGCAGTGAAAAACTACTAAATGCGTTGTCATTGTTTATTTAAAAGCTTATGTACGGCATGTAACTTTTTACACCTATTTTATACTCTCACTTGAGATTGTGAAGATGCTTCTTTTTTATTGGTTTTGATATCAATGTTATGGAAATATTTTTTCTTCCGAATCAAATGCGTAAAGAGTTTATTCAGATATCTATCATCGATGATGTATACATGTTAGCGCCCAAATTTTTAATGTACACTTAACTATAAAGTCACTTAAATAAATGATTCGATATTTATGTAAGGCAAATATTGCATTGAGTTTTTATATCGTAAATATAAATTTCATAAATAATAAGCAAACGTGTTCAAATATACAATATAATGGATTGGACAAATAACTTTTGTTTTCATTATTTTTTGTTAAGACATTAAATTTATATTTTATTAAATATTTATAAAAAAAAAATTGTAACATTATTCCAGATACAATACTTACTACAAAGATTCATCGAAGTATTAATCTTAACACATTATTGACTTCAAAGCTATACACCATAAAATATTATAACGTGAAGTTATTTTTATTCAGTATAATATTTTCATAAACTACAAATTCTGTAAGTTTAAAAAAAAAAAATTTCCCGTATAAATTACTAATTCGGTTTTCATTAACAAGAAATTATTTAATTATTATATAATATATTTTTTAATTTCTAATACATTATTGTTTAAGTATCGCAATACATATCGTCATTAAAAAATTGTTAAGTAAACATGTGTTACGTTTAAAAATCAAAATAATTAAATCAAATCTAAATTAGTTAAGCCTTTCATATTTTACAACGAAATTACTTTAATTACGGCTTTCCCGAGTATTGATTTTCCGTGTAATGGTATTATTAACAGCTTATTTAGTTACCGTCAGACGATTTATTGCACTTCTTGCTTATTCTTGATATTTTGTTTCTACCTAAAAGAAGCTTGCAATTATTATAATTGAACGTTTAAAAACGTACGAAAAAGGATGTATGATATTTTTCAGAAGATTTGAAATTATTCGATTTTTAAAATGTTAATTATGTAACGTTTACAAATGACTTTTTTAACTGCAAAGAGGAACTATTACTTTGGCTTATCGATGTATTTAAATATTTCGATATAACGAAAATTGCTAAAATGCCCTATAAATTATTGGTTTGTTGCAGTTTGTGTAATAACTTATACATTTTATCACGATTTCTATTATCATCAAAAAATTTATGGATAGCGTGAAAGTGTCAAAGGTTTATTTGGACGTAATGCGAATGTCGAAAGGCTTTGGATTCATCAAATTTTAAATTTATGGCTAATGGACTAGCGATGACTCGACAATGGATTAAAGTGATGACTAAAAACGACAGTTTCAAATCATTAAAAGCATTAAAACTATGTGTTAAACCGTAACGTATTTTTATCGATATATTTGTATAAAATTATATAATTTTCATTTATTTATTTAACAGCGTAATTTAACATTTTATTAGGATGATTAGATTTTTTTAAACATTATGAATCATAATTTATAAAAATTTGTTTACTTTTACTTTTAAATTTTATTTCTTTAAAATCGATATTTCTATTAAAAAAAAAAAAAAAAATTAAAAAGTGCGTATTAAAATATTAACTTGTGAAACAATTTTTAATCGAATAATAACAATAATGTCTATTTGAATTCAAAATTTTCGAAACATCACGTTGACGTTATAATAGATAGAAATAATAGATTTAAGAAACAATGAAAATTTTCGTCATCAATTTCGTGCTTAAGTGGACCATCAAGTCATTCGTATACAATTTGATAGATCGAAACAAAAAATACCTTTTAAAATATCTTTTCATTGCAATCCGAAATTATGCTCACTTAAACTGTAAGTCAAGTATTCGTGAGAGTTTCTCTATCAAATATTAAAATTTACAAGAGTCTGTACCTCACCCAGAGGCAGAAGCCTGGAAAGATGTATAAAAAAAGAAAAAAAAATTCATCGAAGCACTCAATTTGTTTTTCTCTCGTCGATGCGTAACTTAGTGTTCAATGTGAAGTAATAAGAAAGGTAAGTATACTATTATTATAGTTATACAAGAAAATATGGATTGTGTACAAAAATTGTTTAAAATTTTAATTGATACTTTTTTATTGCTATGAAATTTATTATCTTTCTTTTTTGCAATATTTTTAGAAGTTTGAATATACATAAAATCGAAGCGAATACAACGACGTAGATAAAAAATTATTTATTAATTAAAATCCATGTATTTATAAAAATGAAAAAAATGCATTTATTAAAATTTTATTGAACTCAGTTTTTTTCCATTTTTTTTTTTTTTTTTTTTTTTTTTTATTTAATTTAATCATATAAAAAGTGTTTTTTTTTTAATATTTTGAAATAAAAACAATAAAATGCTTATATACGAATTTTTATATATATTTAATTACATTTGAATAAAATTTTTACCGCATGTATAACTCAAATTCAAGCTCAATTAAATTACAATTCGTAATGATTTAAAAAATACCGAAAAAAGATAGTCATCTATACAAACAAAAATTCAACGATTAATCGAACAATATTTTTTCTAACGCCTAAGCGTCAACGATTACGCGAAAAAATTTCTTCGTCCATGAACACATGTTCTCGCACCTTACAGGTATATACGTATACATATATATATATATATATATATATATATATATATATAGGTACACATACTTTCTTCAACGAAAATACCAACGGTCGGCTCTCCGTAAGATCGTCTCCGTCAATTAGAACTTATTCGCATCGTATTATCGGGGAAAATCATCTCGCGTACCCGTCGTATATATGTGCATATACATATATGTATATATACGCTTACGCATATAATCGCGCGACTCTCCCTTTCTTCCTCTTGCACGATGTACTTGAAAAACTTATAGTCTTACAGCGAGAACTTACGAGGACTTTTCGAGCGGTGGTGTGGTATGTGTGTATAAGAGTTTGGCGAACGACACGGAGAATACGAGAGGGTCAAAAGTGATAAAATATGATTTCGCGATGCGTATTTCACTTCCTAGAGAGTTTCACTTTCGAAAGTAATTTTTTTTTTTTCTCTTTGATTTGTTTTTTCAAAAATGAATAGTTTTTTTTGCTTTTGTTTAAAGTGGAGGATAATAAAAATATGGGAGGGTTTGAAATTTTATTTACGATATTATTTATGTCGGTGAAAATATTTTAATCTAAATATAAATCATTAACGTAAATTTTGAATGAATAATAAACATTTTTTAAACGAAAATGATATCGATCGTGTTGTGAAAATTAAAAGTTGTAATTTTTTTATTAGAATAAAAATTTTGATAATATTATTATATCCTGTTATTATTAAATCTGAAAACAATGATTATCAGAATAAAGATTGAAAAAAATATGATGTTTATTCAAAATTTTGTTTTGAAAATACATAAATATTTATTCAATTTATTTCTTCAATGTTTTATCGAATTCATTTGGGTCTTTTTCGCGCAATTCAATTTTCTGATTTTTAAAAATTTTAAGGTCGTGTTTTTGAAACATTAAAGACTATCGAAAAGAAAGAAAATTAATGTATTTAAAATCTAATATCTAAAAGCCTTTTTAAAAAATTTTCTGCAAAATAATGACATAATTTTATGCATAATTAATTAATCGAAAATTTACCAATGATTCGCGGTCAATAAAATTTTTGAATTCGATAAAATTTTATTCAACTTTATCGTCATCCTATTTAATTTATTTTAAAAGCTTCAACTCTGCGTCAATTGGTTTAAACGAATAACAAACATTTACAACACGTCGCATCGTAATTCTATATCTATTTGCAATTTAATATTTTTTCTCTAAATTTTACAAAAATTTTATATTAAAAATGCCGTGTATGTGGCTGAAAAACGAATTCATCCTCTTTTTTTTTTATTTATTTTTTTTTTATTTTTTTATTATTAATTCTCCAATCGCGAACGTGCCAATGATCATCGAAATAAATGCAGCTAACGAATATTCGCGTATGCGTATACATATATACACATGCATGTAAGAATTAAGTTCGCTTACTGACGTAGCGATAAACGTAACGTCGCGTGCCGCTCGTAAAGATGAAATCGCTTGTATTATAACGTTTATATTTCCATAAAAACAAAAAAAAAAAAATAGTGTTGCAATTGTTGTTGCATGTTATGCAGATGCCTTGAATACTGTATTGGAAATTTACTTATCAAATAATTTATGTTTTTCCTTTATTAATTATCTTTTAATCGAAATTGTATTTTTAAAATAATTGTATTTTCATGAAAAAAAAAAAAAAAACAAAAAAAAAACAAAAAAAAACAAGATAATAAGTACAGATTATCGTTTAGTTATCAACTTATTAACATTAAACATTATACATAAATGTAAATAGAATTGATATAATCGTATTGACGAATAAATCGATCTCTTGAAAAACAGATTAAAATGAGAATAAGTTTTTTTACGAAAAGAGTTTATTGTATTTCTTACATAAAATTTTAGAAAATATTAGAAAATGTTGCTCTGATGCAATAATTTCGTTTTTGATGTAAACAATGAATTGTCATTGTTTTCTCCTTACCTGTTTTATTATATTCATATATGTATATTATAATTACCTTATTTTATATTCGTAAAAGATTTATCTTTTATTATCATGTAAATTAAATATTATAAACTGTCTATAATTTTATTTGTATTGTTGACTTGAAAGAAACACGATAATATTTTACTCACGCTTGCTCGCAATCATCAAGTATACAGGTAATAAGAAATGTAATTAATCATAATATTTATATTTATGTTAAACAAATTATGAATAACGCTATATAATGAAATCAAATTTAAAAATGTTGACCTTTTATGTAAATACGATAAAATGTATGTACATAAGTTTATTGAATATTTCAATTATTACATTTTAGTTATTGATTCCTTCCGTTTTACAAAAATCATCTTTTACGAATTTGGTATTTATTATGTTATTTAATGCTAATTATTCTTACGTAATAGTGATAATATATCATATTTTGAATTAAAAATTATGCAGGATCGTATAGACGATTTTTAAATGTATCATTGTGAGTTGTTGCCCATCAAGTTTAATAATATCTGTATGTCACATTGCGCACAGTCATGAATTTTTTTCTTAAATTTATTCTTGAATATCATCGAAATTCGATAAATTTATTTTTTCAGTCACCATAAATAATTGATCTAAAATATTATTATTCGTAAAATTCATATAATTATTAAAATATATAAATATCATTTTATTTTATTTATCTATTTTTTTTTTTTTTTTTTTTTTTTTTTTTTGAAAACATTTATTAGAAGCAGAATTTTATTTATTTTTTTAATTTTAGAAATAAGTAAATATAGCTATAAAATTTAAAATTTTACCGCTTTACATCGGATAACACTAAATTAGTTACGATCGCTTGCACCGCATTAAAAAGTAGCGCCACTTACCACGATTGCTTCTTATTAAATCATTCTACTTTACCCTACGAGCATAATTGATAAATTAATATTATAACTATTACTTTTCATAATATGAAAATTTATTTAAAGTATTGATAAAATTTATTTAAACAATTGTTCAAATGTTGTAAATTTTTTGCATTAATCGTTTTTTTTTAAATAATTCGACAATATTATACAAAGAATTTAAATAATGTAATTATAATTACTTTGTCATTTAAAAAAATGACTTTCTACTGTTATATGCATTCTCTGAAAATTATTTTCTATAAGGATATTTATGTATCTTCAGTTATGCCTTATGTGAAAGTACTAAATAATAAAAGTTATCAAAATACGTTCGCGATATAAGTATAAATAAAAAACAATTGTTGACAATAATGCATAAAAGGGGATTAATCCGCGCAATATACATTAAAGATAATAATAATACTTGCTGCGTTAAGCAAACAATATTAGAACTTATTATCTTATTATTAACATTACTAATATCTATAACAATATTGTAATTACAACATTAACTTATTAAAAATAGAACAATGAGAACTCGAAAAAGTATATACATTCATATATCGAAAAAAGAATCTTATAGACCGAAAAATACATACATTTTTAAGCATTTTGTAAATAAAAATAACTTTTACAAAAATTGCACGAGTAAAATTTGCAAATTTTCTCCATCAACTGCTTCATATTGGATAATATTGAATTTCAAGCTTTTCAAGAATATTTTATGTCCTATTTAAATTCAACATTTATATCATAAAAATAGGTGTAAAGATAAAAATTGTTCAATTCCTATAAGTATACATATAGTATTCAAAAATTTAATCTCTCTAATTAATAACTACATTTTTAAAATACTTATCCATCAAATGGAAATATTTGTTCTGATAAAACTAAAATTACCAAATAGAAAAGTCAAGCTAAAAGAGTTATAAGTGCGCTTACAGTATTATACATAATTAAACAGACGCAAATTTGAGCAATTTCTTCATATCGGTATCTCTTGTTAAATATTTATCGATAAGAAACTTGTTTCACGCTATTTAAATCTCACGACGAAAATCATGCGCTCGAATATACCAAGAAAAAAAGTGTCGTTTATTATATTACAAGCAATGCATTAAAATATGAAATTTATTAACATAACAATATTATGTTATAATAGATATAAGTCTGGCAATGACACAATGGGTCAAATGGTAGATTGATGCTGAAGGTAAGAATGGTTCGAACAAGTAGCTACTCTTATTCTTCATATTTTCTTATTCTTTACTGCTTAAATTTTATTAATCGTAAAAATAGTAAAATTTTGATTTTAAAATAATAAATCACATAAATAGCAGAAAATCAAAATTTTAAAAATTGCGAAAAATCATTCTTAAGAAAAATTCAAGCGATCGAAGGCTCTTTTTTTATAAATTTCTCGATATTCATGATATACGAATTCTTCATGAATTATACTTCTATCTGGCACTATATCAACAAAAGATAAGAAAGGAAGAACGTTAATCCTTTGCCGATTCATCCACTTTATGCTGTAGAACGCCAATAAAAAAACGTATACTTATATAGGAAAAGAAGAAAATCGTTTTTATAATACCATTAGAAACTGGTTTGTTAACCATTACTGAGATTAGTTGAAAATATTGAGCTTGAAATTTTTCCGCTGAATTTAAAACATATTTATTGCAAGTATAACTATTTTTATATTTTTATTCATTATTTATTGATTTATATTTTTGGTTGAATTATGCACAAGCGTTTAAATAACATAAGTGAAATTGAGTCGATGATTCTTAATTCTCTTTTTTATTTAGAAATTAACTTCAAATTTTTTTAAAACACAGTCAAATTAAGACAATTCGAGAATTATCAAAGTGTTACACGTTTGATGTGTACATAACGTTTTGAGATTTTTTTTATAAATTATGGTTAATATTTAACAGTATATCGTTATTATTATATTAGGAACTAATTTTTATATTATATCTAACAATTTTTTCCTCCATCAATTCTCAATAGAATAAATTGTACTGAACTGTACAAAATAGACTTTTGTATAGATTATGTATTTCTTTCAGATTTTTTATTATTTTCAATATCGAAGCAAATTCCTTTAAATAATAAAATAATTTTATCAAAGGCACATATCTATACGTGCGTATTACTTTTAAAACATCTCGCTCCGAAAACAAAGCGAAATATGTGTTGGCAGCGCCTTCACGAAATTAGTTCTAAAATCTATAATGTGCATCCTCCCGCATCTTAACGATTAGATATCGAAAGAGACAAAGGGAAATCATCATAATCTACAAGAATATAAACACCGAGTCGTCGAATAAGACGCTATGTGAATACGATATCCACGTTCAGGTCGCTCGCTGCTCGTCTTCTCACTACCGCTGTAAGATGCTGCCGCGTTTCGAGCGCGCGGTCATGATGTACATGTTTATATATATATATATTTAAATATCATATGTGTGTATGTGTACACAAATACACACACACGTTATACATATATGCACATTGTTAAAGAGCCTACACACTTTGCCACATCATCAGAGGAGAAGCGGAGCGACCGCCAGAAAAGAGACGAAGAGAGAACCCGTGTCTTGTCTTCTAAAGTGGGCCGGTGATAGGAGAGGGAAGGGAGAGGTGCTGGCCAAGAAGAAGAGCGCAGATAGGACGAAAAAAGCAACCACGTTCCGCGGTCGGCGCGCGCACGCTCACCCAACGACGGCGAACAGAGACGTAGCTTGCGACCAAGGAGCCATGGGGCTTTCCTGCATTTCTTAGTTTTAGATTTATATATACTACATAGTACATATTATGTACATGTATACATACATATGCTTCGTTTAAATGTTGTACGCTTCCTTTTTTGGATCATAGTTTCTCGGCAATTTATGTTTGCTGAACGTTTATTAGGAAAAAATCTTTAAAAATAAAAAATTTTATTAAATACTTTTGTTTTTTATTATTTTGTAATAAGAAAAAAATTTAATGAATGTATTTAAAGTTATTAAATTTTAAAAAAATCTATGTCTATCAATTGTTAATTTTTAATTGTTAATTAATATTATTTATCAAAAATAATGCATTATTTATTTTTAAATATTTTATTTTTCATCAATTTATTTACAATAAAATAATTTTTAATTTAATTTATAAAATTGAAAGATTAGTAATAGATTAGGATTCTATGTTATGACTCGACGATAAGTTAATGAACTCGGACGTGCCTTCACAATAGAAATTTAAAACGCGAAAATAATTCGTTTGATTTTAAAGCACTACAATCTAATTCAATTTTATATTAAATTCAATAACATAAATTTAAAATAGCAATAATATAAATTTAACATTTCTCTTGAAATCGCTTATAATAAAACATTTAAAAATTGCGTGCAATAAAAATAGTTTATAGATAATAAATATAGAATATAGTAAATATTATTGTTTAAAATTATTATTTCACATTTCAGATTAATTACCTTTACTATAAATGTAAACAAAGCTGCCTAATGATACAATAATATTTTTCCTTAATTTTCGATTAATGTTCTCAAATTACGGATTTTGTCTTAAAACCTGTAAAAGTGCGGCTAATAAATGGCTCATTAAGCCCAAATTAATAATTTGATTGCTGATAAGCAAATTTATATCATGAATTTGATGATGTCTAATTTAAAGTATAATTATAATCTTTATGTAAATTAATTATATTTATTATTTTATGATACATAATTTAATGAAAATATTAATTATTAATTCATTATTAACAATTTAAAAAAAATAACGTTTTAAAGTATATCGAAAAAAGAAAACTTCAAAAATGTTGCATCAAAAGTAAATGCAATAAATTAATACATATACTTTACGTTTAAGAAGATATGTATATGCGAAAAAATTAAAGCTAAATATATATATATATATATATATATATATATATATATATATATATATATATATATATATATATATAAATTTAAAAGCTACACGAAATCAACAATATTTACATTTTTTATATACCTAAAAAAATTGGAGTTAGAATTGAACTGCATAATTGCGAGTAATTTAAAATTCTGTGGCGCATTAATTTTTTTCAATGCTATTATATTTTGAACACTAGACAAAAGAAAATAAAACTCATTTGAATTTTGTTTGAATTTGGAAAAAAAGAACATAAAAATTAAATATTATCTAAAAATATTTAAAATATTTAATTAATTATAATTATGAGGCCTAGAAAAACGTAGATTTTAATGTTCAAAAAGCTAAAAGAAAATGTTTTTAAAGTCTCTAGAAATAGTAAATGAAAAATGATAAATCGGCATTTGTTAGAGCTTCTTATAAAAGTTGAAATAGTCAGTAATATTTATTTTTTTTAATTTTTTCTGTGTTTTGAAAAATTATATAAGAAAGATTATAAGTATAACAAGATAATACAATTTTTCTAAGATTTAGTAGACATTAGATTATTTAAATATTATTGTTTTTCTTTAATTTTATAAAAATTTGAAAATATTACAATGGTTTTTTTTTATTATTTTTTGAGAATTTATATTTTCACTAATTTTTTCATGTTTCAAATCTTTTTTTTTTTTTTTTTCAATAACATGACAACTTTTAAAGCATAGTTGAGTTATTATTGTAAAAATATTTGAAAACGCATTTTTTTGGTTGAAAAATACATAGATCAATCGAAAGAAAACTTAGATGAATTTTGCTTAGTCAGGTTTAAGCTTTTATGAAGTCACTTTTATGAAGTCCTTTATGAATTGGTTCTTTTAACCCTTAGCGAACGAATGCCGCCATACTCGCGACATTTCATCGTTCTAGAAAAATGCGCTCATTAAGGGTTAAACAAATTCAAATGCAACATTTTTTCGTAAATTAAGTAATTAGTTTTTTTTTTTATTACTTCCAATATTTAATTGTCACATGCTTGATAGTATTAATTTCTGATTCTTATAATTATAACAATATGTGTAAAAATCTTTAAAAACATTTCTTGATATATCATTGTAATTTTATAGCAAAGATCAGGTTTATATAAACATTGAGAAGCTGTAAGATATTGTACTATATATTAGTCGGTTCTCTCTATCAGTTTACATGTCATGTCTAGATCCGGTTGCTCGTTATATAGATTTTCAGTTTTAATTTTGTTTCTATTAATAGAAAAAACAGAAGATACAATTACATGTAAATAGATATGAATTTTGTTTAAATAATTTATTTAATTATAATATTTTTTATTTATACCTTTTGTAAAAATTCTAAAATTATATGCTCTATGTAATAGTAAAGAAAAATTAGTAATATCTGAAAAGTAATGAAGCTTAAAGCTTTTGTCTCTTTATAATCATTAAAATTTTACGAAATCGATTTAACAATTAAAGCAGCAAATATACAAATTAATGAGAATTATTTAAAACTTTCGATGCACTAGTTAGTACACCCCCTCCTAGAAATACTAATCGTCCCTCCAAGCACGCAAACGAGCGTTCATCATTCTCTCGGCTATCCGAGGCATCAGCTGTGCTCGCTACGTCACTGCCCGATTACGACGTGGTGGTGAATACGCCGCTGCGTACATACTGTAACTCTATACACACTCGCGCTATATAGATATATACAGAAACGCACATGCAGACTGTGTACAGTGACTGTACTGTACTATAGATCGCGCTCGTGCTGCTACGCCGACTCTGATTTTCGGCTATACTCGGAGAGAGCGGTAGTTACGTGGTCAAAAATCTCTTTACTGTGTGCGTGCAATCTATCTCTTTTCTCTTTCTCCTTTACTCCAGCGTTAACGGAGGCACTTTCTTTCTCTTTCGTTACACAGGCACACGCTCGCCAACGTTGCGCACTCGGCACGTCCACCGTGTCGACAAAGTTTCTCAGCGATCTCTCTCTCTTCTTTCGTATCTCGTCGTCGCGGCGTTTCGTCGTGCGCTCGTGTATCCGTCGCCGTTGTCGTCGCCGTCGTCGTCGTGTGTGAGCAGCAGCGCTTTTTCCCCCAATATGTCACGCGATTCTTAAGCCATCTCGCCACCCCTTTGCCAACGAGAATAACACGCACCAGGAAGCAGAGACAGAGAGCTGTTTAAACTCTCGACTCTGTAGAGATAGAACATTGCACGAAGGTAACGGAGGAGAAATTCATCGCAGGAAGTTCATCATCGTGTCGCCCCCTTCGTTCCCAGACCAGACCACGTTCGCAACAGCAACATGAGCACGCCGAAGCAAGAACAGCAGCAGCAACAACAGCAGCAAGCACAACCTCCACCCGCGAAGCCATGCTACGGAATCGTCAAGCAGGTGAGGAACGCGTTTTATTTGACTTTTTATTGACTAGACGAGAGGAGACCGAACGAAATCAACGGTAGCGTGCATATGCAGCAAACATATGGTCCTCACGCTTATAACAGAAGAAATTATTTTTAAGGGCTAGAAATGTATTTTAGGGCAAACGTTAATTATATCTTAAGATTTTTAAATTTTCTGAAATTTTTTTTTATATGTTTTGATGAGTTTCATTGACCTTGACATTGAAAGATTTTTGTTTATAAGATGGCTTGTAATTTAAATTTATTTTGAGAAAAATTTCAAATTACTCCTATGTATTAAGTAATCGAATCTTTAAAATAGTTTTGTGTAAAGAATTTTAAATTTAAATTTGGATCAACATCTGTGACAGAGCAGAAAAGTTGGTGCATGTGCCACATGTAATGCTATGTAGCTTATCTGATTGTTTGCATAATTTTCTTACAGAGCATTTTAAATACGTACATTGTAGCTGATTAGAAATACTTAATTAATATGAATTTATTTTTTTAATAGTTTTTTTTAAATTTTATTTTTTTCATTCGTAATTAAACATCTTGCTTATAATTTTAGATTTTATTAAAAAATGAGGTATCATATATTACTATTAGCATAAATATCGTCAGTATATAATTCAATATTTTGTAAAATTGATAACCCATTTATTATTAAAAGAAATTCACACTTGTATTATAGATAAACTCAGGAGATTCTATCACCATTCGTGGCCAACCAAAAGGAGGCCCTCCGCCAGAGAAAACTATAATTTTGTCCAATATTATTGCTCCAAAAATGGGTCGTCGTACAGTCAACACAAAGTAATTATTTTGAGTATAATAAGATTGAATGAAATAAATTTTTTTAAATGAATTAATATTAAAATTGTTAATTAATCATTACTTTTTATATGTAACAGTGTTGAAACAAAGGATGAGCCTTATGCTTGGGAAGCAAGAGAATTTTTAAGAAAAAAATTGATTGGACAAGAAGTTACTTTTATTGAAGAAAAATCTAACAATAATAGAATATATGGACATGTTTGGCTTGGCAAAGGTAATCATTCTATTTTGAAATTTGAATTGTAATTAATTAAATGACCTTTAACTATAACCTAATCGCTTACATAAATTGCTGCTAAAAATAGAAAATATTACCTATGGTATAAATGTAAATATAAAAATATAATTTTTCTACAATTTTCTTGTACTTACTAAATTTTCAAAATACTTTATAATATATTTTATTTTATTGTTTTTAATGAATAACTTTAATAATTATAAATAAATTAATAATATTGTTTCCATAACATTTATTATTCTTTGGTTCGACCATAACATTAGGTTTATATCATTAAAAGTGAAAAGTAATAGAATTTAAAAAATTGATTGAAAATGTGAAAAAATAATTTAATTAGTATCGAACGATATATATAACAAACAATTTACGGAAAATTTCGCAGATCCAAAAATCAAAATTTTGAATTAAAAACACGTGGCGTCCACGTGGCAAACGTCGTAAACACATCGTATATACGTATTTTACATTACTCTAGTACTCAGAATAAAATTATTACATTTTATTGTTATTTACGAAAAATTTTATTTATTAAACTTTTTCAATTATAAATAAAAAAACATTGCAATTATTTTCAAATTTTTAGAAAAAATATTTATTTCAGAAAGTATCAGATAAATTAAAAAATTCAATTGATGTTTAAATAAAGTATTCTTTTAAAATAAGATTCTCTCAAAAATGTTAACAATTTTATAACGTTATCTAAGCTTATTTAATTATAATAAAAAACAAATTTATTTATTAAAATTTTTAATTTTAAGATAAGGTGTAGGGAACATTTTACATACATAAATATGTTAGCATGACTGATTGGAAAATCATAAAAATAACTATTAATTTAATTAAATTCTTGTAAATATGGTAATAATCTTTTTGATAAGTTATAATTATAACTTACAACATCTCAAATAAAATGCCGCATCTAAATCTATCGCTTTAATCATAAATTTTAGATCAGAGTGAACCGAGTGTGACGGAACTTTTAGTAAGCGAAGGCCTTGTGACTGTGAAACGTGATACTCGTGTCTCTTCACCCGAGCTCACGAAAATGCAAGAACTCGAAGATGCCGCTAAAGCCGCAGGTAAAGGAAAATGGTCGACTGCTACTCCATCGTCCCAACACATACGTGATATCAAGTACACTGTGGAGAATCCAATGAGCTTAGTTGAAAAATATGGCGGAAAACCTGTCAAAGCTGTCATTGAACACGTGAGAGATGGATCAACGGTTAAGGCTCTACTTTTACCCGACTTCTATCATATTACTTTGGCTATATCTGGCATTCGTTGTCCGGGCTTTAAACAAGATGGACCAGAACCTTTTGCTGATCAAGCAAGATACTTTGTTGAATCGCGTTTATTACAAAGAGACGTTGAAGTTATTCTTGAATCCGCTAATAACACTCAATTTGTAGGAAGCATCCTTCATCCAAAAGGTACATACTATAATAATTTAAGAATGTTTATTATAAAAATAGTTGTATATATATTTACTCATTTTTAATTAAAATACAAAATTACATTATAATTTTATTATTATAATTCACTTGATTACAAGTACTTTTTTAAAATATTTTCTTTAAAATGATAACATTTTTTTTGTAATTACAAAACAAAAGAAACAAGCAAAATTGTGTGTATTATGTACATTAATTTAATTGTAAATTAAAAAATATTATTTTTACCATAAATCATTTCATATTTCTCATCGCGACATACTTTAATCTACTTGCGAGTTTTTAATCAAGTAAATGAAAATTATTTATGTGTATATTTTTTTTAGGAAACATCGCTGAAGCTTTATTAAACGAAGGATTTGCACGATGTGTCGACTGGTCGATGAACAACATCAAGAATGACAAGCACAAGTTGTACCTTGCTGAAAAGGCTGCCAAGGACAACCGCCTGCATCTCTGGAAAGACTATGTACCAGCTCGTCCGTCTGAGGAATTAAGTGGCACCGTTATAGAAATTGCAAGTGCCGACGCTATTGTCGTACGCATGACCAACGGAGAGACCAAAAAAGTCTTTTTAAGCAGCATTCGACCACCACCACGTGAAAAGCGTCCAGTAGCCGAAGATGGTAAAGCTCCAGCTAAGTCCAAGGACTTCCGTCCGCTCTATGATATCCCTTGGATGTTTGAAGCCAGAGAATTTTTAAGGAAAAAGTTAATTGGTAAGCAGGTGAAAGTTGTAGTCGATTACGTTCAACCTGCAAGGGATAACTTCCCTGAAAGGACTTGCTGTACTGTAATGGTTGGAAAAGTGTAAGTTCAGTTAATTTTTTATAAAATATTTTACATAAATGCAAAGTTATCTTTCTTGTGTATAAAGAAGTAAATTTTATATTAAAAGCAAAAATATTATTCGGCTGAAAATCATATTCAGTCACAAATATTTCCATTTTAAAAGATTATTAATAGTAATAATTATTAAAATATTTTATTATTTTGATAAAAAATATATGTATACTTATGAACTGTTAAATATTAATGCTATGATTATTATATAATCATTTATCTAATTTTTCTTTTTTACAGCAACATTGCTGAAGCTATGGTTTCAAAGGGCTTCGCTACGGTTGTTCGTTATCGCCAAAATGATGATCAACGTTCATCTCATTACAACGATTTGCTCGTCGCAGAAAGTAAAGCTGAAAAATCACAACACGGTCTGCATGCAAAGAAAGATATTCCGCTGCAGCGTATTCGTGACGTCTCAACTGATCCCGCTGCCGCTAAATCCCATCTGCAGTCATTGAAACGCGCTCGTGAGATGAAGGCTGTTGTAGAGTTTGTGACGAGTGGTTCACGACTCAAGCTTTTTGTTCCGAAAGAGTACTGCCTTATTACCTTTTTGCTCGCTGGCGTTAAATGTCCACGTGCAGCTCGTATTACTCCTGGAACCGGTGGCATGGAAGCTGAACCTTACGGTGAAGACGCTCTTGCCTTTACCAGAAAGTTCTGTTTCCAGAAAGATGTTGACATCCAAGTAGAAAATATGGAATCGAAAGGTAGCGGTTTCATTGGATGGCTCTTTATTGATGGAGTCAATCTATCCGTTGCTCTTGTTGAAGAAGGTTTGGCTGAAGTTTCGAACTTTATTGAGCAAGGAGAACATCTGAAGACTCTTAAAGCTGCTGAAGAACGTGCAAAGGCTAAAAAATTAAACGTAAGTTTATTTGTTTTTCATAAAAACAGTTTTGCTTGTAATATTAATGTTTTTTTTTTTTTTTTTTTTTTTTAATTTTTTCAAAGAATTATTCTCTTAATTGTATCACACTTTTTCATCATAAAATTTACAGATCTGGAAAGACCGTGTTGAAATTGAAGTTGAACCAGAAAAAGAACGCGAAGAAGAACGCGGACCATCCGAGCGTAAAATTAACTACCAAGAGGTCGTAGTTTCAGAAGTAGCTGATGACTTGACCATTTACACTCAAAAGGTTGATCAAAAAACCGCGCTAGAAGGTATGCTTTCAAGATTGCGCCAGGAAATTGCTACTAACCCACCACTTGCTGGTGCATACACTCCAAGAAAAGGAGATCATGCTATTGCCAAGTTTACCGAAGATGATGAATGGTACCGTGTGAAGATCGAAAAAGTTGCTGGACCTAATGTATCCGTGTTTTACATCGATTACGGTAACAGAGAGGTTATTAACGTAACAAGGGTCGCTGCAATGCCTACTGGTTTCGCTGCAGAAAAGCCGTTTGCTACACAGTATGCTTTGGCATTTGTCGCTTTGCCAAAAGACGTAAGTTTCGATTTTAATTAACATTCTTATGCCTTTACCAGTGAATGAAATTGCTCTACTTATCGAATAAAAATATTTTATTTTTGTTTCATAATAAATATTATTAAATAAATATATAAAACTTGGTTTTATTTCATTATTTAGGAAGATGATAGAAAAGCTGCAGTACAGGCATTTAGAGAGGATACAATGACTGGAAAACCCTTGTTGCTTAACATTGAACACAGAGGTAGTGGAGTACCAGCTGTAACTCTAGTTGATCCAACTACTAAAGAGGATATTGTAAAAGCTCTTGTTGCTGATGGTTTTCTCATTTGCACTCCCGGAAAAGACCGCAAACTCAGTCAACTGGTACGTATATTTTAATAAATTTAGCAATAAAATTCTTCGAAATTGTTTTATAATATTGAACAAATTTTTATAACTATAAATATATATTTTTCACTCAAAGTTTTTAATTTTATTATTTTTTAGCGTGAGGAATACAGAAAAGCTGAAAAAGAAGCAAGAGATAACCATCGCAACATTTGGCAATATGGAGACATCACTGAAGATGATGCCAAAGAATTTGGCATTGGTCGCTAAACTGTTCATTAATACCTTAATACAAATTTCGGGGAGATTGATGGTAGATATGGTGGGACAAACGATAAGGTATCATTCTATTGGAGAGGCATAATAGGCAGCATAATAAACAGCATAATAAACAGCATAATAAATACGTATGTCGATGATTTACGATGATGGACTTTTTAAAATTATGGAAGTTAATAATAAATGGTAATCTTCGAGCAGCGTACTCCATCGATTGTGATGTGAATCTATAGAAATGAATAGATCAGTGGAGAAATATGAGAATTGTACATAATAATTGAAAGAAAATATGAAAAATGAATGAATTAATAATTACAAGGGTAAAGATAGCATGCGATTTTACTATCTGTCCTTTGCAAAACTCTTGTACCTTCCTACCCCCTACGAGACTGTCTCATTGTAAAATGTATTCTGTATATGCAAACAATCTTTACTATTACACGCAATGTCACGCAATGTATTGCGTCAATTTTTCAGGAAAAGAGTATATTTTGCCGATAAAGAAATCATGAAAACAATTAATTGATTTGTATAAATATGGAATATGTTTTAAGAGCTTTTTAAGTAAAGGTGCAATTCGAATCATTGTTTTATTGCGAATATATTTCGCCAGATTTTATTGTGCATCAACAATGTATACTTCGATTTTTACTTTTTGAAAAGTAAATATTAAGAATTTCATTAAATAGCTGGAGCAGCTATTACTCTAAAGTAACAAACAAAGTAAAAATGAATTAAGATTCTTATTGATCCATTATTGCCTTTCTAGTAATTTTTCTTATCTTTTTAAATGCTATAATAAAAATTAATCTTTGTTTTTAATAATGGAAATATTAATCTTTAAGAAAAGACATATATATCTTTATATTTGGAAAAACAACTAAGAATTTTCAATTGCTAATATACTTTTAATAAAAAAAATTTATATAATATTTATAAAATACACTTGATTATTTTCTTATTAAAAATGCTAATTAGAAAAAAAAATATGTCAGATATTGAATAAAAATTTTCTTTCAAAACCTTTATATTTTAATGATCAGGGTGCTTATTTATATCATTTATATTTTCAGATTTAAAGAGATTTTTCTGTCTTGTTAAATGTGTGAATTTTCTTTAACAACCTTATAGATATTAAAGTGAATAAATCTCATAGGTTGCTACTTGCAATCATTTTATTAGCGTACGATGTACAGATAATATAAATAATTGTAAGAAATTAGATTTGAATTGTCAAAATACGTAGCAAATTTGTTAATGAAAAAATCCATTGAATTTCATAATAAAGGATTATTTACGTATAATATATATATATATATATATATATATATATATATATATATATATATATAGCTAAAAATATCGCATGTCGTATTAAATCAATAATAAAGAAGCAAACTTTAAATATGAAAATCTTAGAAAACTTAAAAATTTATAATACTCTAAACAATCGAATTAAAATTCGAAGCATTAAATTGTACTTTTGCAATTTTTTATAATCGTAAACTTTTACTTGTGAAATTCAGTGGAACTATTTTCTAGTACATAAAACACAAGTTTAAATAACATCAGCTTTTACATATTTACAAGAAACATACTCAATTGTGCAGTTAAAACTGAACTGAAAATAAAAAAAAAAATTTTTTTTCAATCGCTATAAAATGGAAGTCAAGCAATTACCAGTAAATGAATAGTTAGTTTATGTGTAGGATAAAAAGGAGAAGTGAAAATTTTATAGCAAAAATTGTCGCATTTAGAAAGTAAAGCCAGAGTTAGGGACCCAAGTAAGAGTTATTTGTTACTAATTATTGTCTCACCTTTTTGTGATGCACTTTCTTCAAATTATAGACAATTATAAGAACACCATTGCTAGAGAAATAGTGAAAACATTTTTTTTTTATGCATTTTTTCTTCAAACTCATATAACACGCTTTATTTTATTTTTTTTTTTTTTTTTTTAATTTTTTTTTCCCGTTAACTTAGAGCATTTACTATTTATTTTAGCGTATTTCTTACAATGAGAGGATGCGTCAGAATGTTTTATCCATGAAATTATTACAAGAGATTTTTTATTAAACCAAGCATTAAATTTTGTTACACCAACGCTTTGATTTTTAATATTCTGCATTTTATTGCAAAACTTTTACTTAATAATTTACTACAAATTTATTTAAATATGCAATTCAAAATATATGCCATTAAATTTTGTTGTATTGTGTATTAATAAAATTGAAAATTATGCATTTTTAAAAATAAAGGCTTTTATTTTACGTATAAAAATAAATTATTCTAACAATAAGAAATTAAATTAACAAGCTACTTGAATACTTTTATTAAACATTTTTTTATTATGCATTAAAAAATGCAGAATGTCAAGAAACAACGGTTAAATAAAATTTTAATGAAAAGGAAGCATACAGTACTCTATATGACCTAACTCATAATTCATAGTTACTGACAATATAAAATTGTATTCTAATAAAAATTCTAATAATGTATTCTAATAAAAGTAGATGAAGCAAAATTTTATACTTTAATATATTGACAATTTTAGGCATCAATATATTGATATTGTCAGTAGCTAAAATATATATTTAGACGAGGTCAAATTTATTTCTCTACAGAAAAATAAAAAAATTGTTAACAATCAGCGATTTTCGCTGTTATTCTGTCTGCTCTTTTGTGTTCACCGCTGTCACGATTTCTTTATACATCCGTACAATATGAGTCCGGATATTGTTTATTCTTATAATTCAATTGTGTCAAGATTTAAAATAAAATAAAAATAATATGCTGAACATAAGCCTGGGTTATAGAGGTCCACCGTCAGTAAATAGGTATTATATAGTAATCTACAAAATATTATAAGAAAATTGTTAAATAAACTTTTTGAAATCCAAGTGCCTCGTTGGATTTTCATATTTCTTTATGAATTTTGCTTTTTGTTTATACACTCCCAATTATTTTAATCGTTAATTAGCTTTAATTAATCCTTACTCAGCACAAAAAGTGGAGTAAACCCCAGCCAATTTTCATTCAATCTTCGTTTGTCTGACATCGTCCCATTCTACCAGAGTTTTCAACATAATTTTTATTAATTCTTTTTAAAACCAATGATATCTTCCGAACATATATTCTATCTTTACACATTTTTTTAAAATGAAAAATAATTTTGGCATAGTACAATTTTAAAAAAATTACTCGGGTGAAATTTATCCCATGTGCTGTATTCTTTACCGAAGTGTAGTGGAATTATTAATAATAAAAAAGCTAAGGAAATTATTTTTAGGCGCGTTATTCTAATTTTCTTTTTAATTAAAAAATTAAAACTATCAAATTGCATCGCATGCAGTACGTCAAGCCTACTATAATATTATCCAAAATGTTTTATAAACTCTATCTTTAATTAAAAAAATGATTAATTCTTTACAACTACATGAGTAATCTTTAATGTTCATTCCAATAAAGCAATATTACAAAACAACTGCAGTAACATTATTGATGCAGATTGTTTCGGAAACTTAAAATAAAGCAATGTAAAAATATTATTATGTTAAAATATCTACTGTTAGTTTTAATTAAAGTCCAAAATTATTCAGCTGTCGAAGTAATTATTTTCTAGATAATTTAATTTTACCCCTGTTGTATTTTAAAAATCCATCACAATAATTTTTTAAGTACAAATTATTAAAACAAGTTTTTCGTTTAATAATTTGATAAATAATTTTCAACATTCTTATACTTATGTAGCAAAAATTTGTTTCTATAACTCCATATTTCAATATTTATTAATATTATAATTATTAACAAATTTATTTCCAAACTTGAAAGAAATTAAATTTATTTTTTAAAAAATTATTTTTTTTTTTTTTTTATTTTATTTACATTAAAATTGTATATTTAACACTCTACCGCTGTCAAAAGTCACTTTTTGAAATGTTTACTTAAAATTTCTATCATTAATATTTGATCGTTAAGTTGTTAAGTTATTTTAATATCTTTTTTTTGCTGTATTATAAGAAAAATAATTATCATTGTAATACTATTAATTTAACAAATTTAACAAACTAATGATAATTCCAAATGAATATTTTATTTTCACCTTTTCTTAAAAATAATGTTAAATTTTAAAAAAATATAATTTTTAAAATAATTTAATAAAATATTTTTTTTATAATATAATATAGTAGAAAATATACTTACCTTATTTGATCTTAACATTTTATATAATTTGAATAAGGTAACAGAAGGAAATAAAATATTTTTATGCTACAGTATTTTGATATTTGCTAGGTTGCAGCACTGTAAAGCGAAATCTGTATTCTCTAGGGCAAATTGCAAACAAATCATGATTACCCGGAATTTTAAGGTTATGTAAAGTTATGTGATTTATATTTACATAGTTTTTAATAACCTAGGATAAAAAAAATGGAACAGTTACAAACAGCTTTATCAGCCCTTAAAGTATTGCGATCAAGTGTAGGACAAGTATTTTATTCTCTCGCAAATGGAATAAGAGCAGAACATGGAGAAGAAAATAAAGAGAATAAATATTTATTAGAACTTCAAGAACTCTTGACAACTGTTGGTACAAATTTAAGGTATTGTATATTTTCTTTTATTATTGAAAATATATGACATAATTGTTTACAAATTATATCATACTAAACATAATAAAATGTTTTAGAGACTTATTAAAATCAATTAGTATGTATTACTTATAAAATATAAAAAATAATTATATTTTAGAGATGTGGAACAAGCTGTAAATTCTTTGAATCCACCTCCTGGCCCATTTAATTTAGGAAACACAGCATATCTTGGTCAAGAAACTACTCAAGATCGTCAAGCATTATATGGTACATTAGTAAATGTTTATAAATGGACTGATAAAGCTCATGAATATAGTAATGTAGCTCATCAAATTTTAAGTCAAAATCCATTAAAGCGTTCATCTATGAGTTCTAATCGAGCCAAAAGAAATAGAATACAGCCAGGAGCACACAATTTTTCTCCTCCGTAAGTATTATATCACTTTTAAATAATATTTAATTTGAGATTAAAAAAAAAATACTATTTAATTTGTAATAATTCCATTTACTTATTTAGACAAGTTGATCAGATTATGGCAACTTTTGATCGACTATTCAATGATATGTCCATTACAATTACTAGACCATATACGTCAAATGCAGTTATACATGTAACATTAGGAAACATATTGAAAGGTATTATTGCTTTTAAAGGACTTATGATGGAAAGAGTTGTTATCAAAGGTCAAAATGAACAATTGGATTTATGGACAGAATCTCGTTATAAAGTTTTTCAAAGAGTTACTGATCATGCTCATGCTGCAATGTTACACTTCTATAATCCAAACTTTCCAGAATTAACACTCAAATCATTTTTTGTGAGTTCCAACAAATGGCTTCAATTCATAATAAAATAGAAAGTATTTCAACCCCAATTAACATTTTAATATTTTAACTTAGAGTTGAATACAACAGAATTTTTTATAATTATTTTAAACAACTGCATAATTTTTATAATTTTCTTATAATTGTAACAAAAAAATTTATCACTTTAAAAATAATAATTAAAAATATGATTTAATTTTTTCAGACATGGTTTCACAGTTTTATCAGTTTATTCAGTGATCCTTGTAAACGTTGTGGACTATACTTACACAGTGCCTTACCTCCAACATGGCGAGATCCTAAATCATTAGATCCATATCACTTTGAGTGTAAACCGTAAATTAAGCCACAGATAAAATAAATGAAATTAAGATAAGTTTTTATAATAAACGTAAATACTGTAAATTATTATTAAATTATATAAAAGTTTCTTTAAAAAAAGAGGTTAATTATTTACAAAAAAATTATGAAATTTTTATCAAAAATTGTCTGTATGTATAGATTTTGATTAAATCTATGCAATGTAAAGAAAAGAAAAAATATTTACGAAGTAAAGAAAAAACAGCAACACTAAAAATATAATTGAAGAAACGGTTGAATAAATTCGAATGAAACATTTTACAGTTATTTATCACTGTATCTTTATTCAATGAATAACAAAAATGATAATAGTATAAAGTTAAATGACGAGAAGAAACCGCTGAGCGTCGTTCGGACGGCGAACGATTGCTAGTTGGAATAGTGCAACAGGATCCTCTACCATTCGCGGCGATCTGTATAGTTGAACGCGTATAGATTAATATAGAAATTCTCGCCGTTCTTTTTTTTTTTTTTTTAAAGAATGTCGTCTAACATTGTTTATTACCATTTAAAAAGTTTAGTTAGATACAATATATGAGTTTCGGAGTAGAGTAAGTGTCATAATTTTTTTTTAAGATTGTACCGTTGCAATCGAGATTTTCAGGGGATTGTGAATGACGAGCTTCTTTTTCTACCTTGTAACAAAAATACGCTCCAACTCGTTCGATCGTACGTTCGCATTGATATCGAACAGTTTTTTGTACAAAAAGAATCCGGTGAAGAAACTGTTCGACATCGACGCGAAAATCAAAACAAACGATTGGGTAATTCATTTAATTACGTGTTATTATGTATTTTCCATTGTATTATCTCGTCACGGTAAAGACAATTTATAATACAAAAATAAATATTCAATAGGAATCGAATGTCCGTCACGTTGTAAACTATATGTGTATATAATATGCATTCTTTCGATGAAGCAAAGAATACACGATTATCAAGGGTGATTGCCCATCACGAAATATCGATAACGAACGCAATACATTCGGGTATGTGAGAAAAAAACATATATATATCCAAAGCATAATACGATAAACCGCACCTGTGTCCCCGGAGACGCCGCGAATATACGACGCGCGTTTTTAAAGAGAAAAAAAGAAGAAGAAAACAGGTATCGTCGCGTCGTTTCCCCAGCGTCTCGCGAATCACACGTTGCGCTTATGTACAAAAAATAAAAGAGGGTTACACATTTCTCATATCAATCTATACAGGGCTTGCTCGCGCAGCGATCTCTTTCTCTCTCTTTTTCAATCATCCTCTTTCGTTCTTTCTCTCTCTCTCGTTCTTTTTTTATTTTCATCTTTTCACGTATAACGCGAGGTTAAATGGAGAATCGGGACGTCGAGGGAACAACGCAGCGCAAAACACAATTGGACAGTTTTTTCCATTTTCTTTTTCTTTTTTTTTTTGTTTTTTTTTGTTATTTTTTTTTTTTTTTT
>OX465095.1:15412330-15457330 GCA_949987625.1 Chalcis sispes | reverse complement strand
AAATTTTTAAATAATTTTATTGCAATTGTTAATGTAAACATAAATATATAAACGCTTAATTTTTTATTTTTACTAAATTCTGTTTTTGAGCGCGTAACTTAATAAAACGAATTTTTCATTCTCTGTAGAATAAGTTCAATTTCTAATCCATTTCAACGGCAATAATTTAATTCTATAAATAAATGCTCTTGTAAAACATTTCGAGTACTTAAATTCGTAGCGCACCTAATTTCCATATATTTATAAGATCGTTATACATAATTTACAATAAATCGCTTGGCAAACACTCGGTCGGTTTACAATTAAAATAGATTATGAGCAGTTGAAAAACGAAATAATCCATACCGATGGTGAATTATCACTCGTCGTATCTACATTATTTCGTTTTCTATATTTTCTCCCTATGATATACGTAACGCGAAAAGTTCGTCCGTTACCACGATCCGATGACACATCCATTAAAATTGTTTGTGGCTTAATTTTAAATATAAACAAGATCAAGTGAGAAGAAGTTATAGGGAGAGTGAAATAAAACTCGTCGCGCGAAAAAGATAACGATACACATTTTGCGCGTTCTATGTATGCTTGTAAAAGGTATCATATACATATATATATATATATATGAGAGATGTTGCATTTCGCAAATATCACTGGCTTGTGTTTTACATCATGACATCACACCCGACAATAATTCAACAACCGCGTAATTGCCGTTTATCCGCCACTTGAATTAGAGCCTCGAACGCAAGGTATTGTACATATCCAAGAGCTACAAGACACGTTTTCTCGGCTCTTCTCCTCGATCCTTAGAATTAATTTAAAAATGGATATGCTGTTGGCTCGTCTTTGCGTTTCCTTTATCTCTTTTTCTCTTTGTCATTTCCCTCTCTATCTTTTTTTTTCTCTCTCTCTCTCTCTCTCTCTCTGTTTTTCTCTCATTCCCACATCGTATACACAAGCTAGCGATTATTTTACAGCCATTACGTAAACGAGAAACGCGCCATTCTTTTCCAACTTTTCAATTTTTTTACTTCTCTTTCTCGTCATTTTTTTCTTCTCTCTTCGTCTCGACTGTTTTCTTGGATTGTTTTTTAATTTTTTTTTCTTTTTTTTTTTTTTTTTTTTTTTTTTTCTAATATATATATGCGTTGTGTACATGTGTATGTGTGTACGTATATGTGTCACGGATTTCGCGCTAGTATGCTTTTCCTTGTCACTAGTAGCCTATAGAGTGTATGTCACTAGCCTAGGTATTTTTTATTTTATTTATTTATTTTTTTTTTCTTATTTATTTCACTTAATAAATAGTATCGCAATTTACGATGATTATAATAACCACGATGCACGAAACGTACGCCTTCGTCTTTTTTAATAATCTTCTACTCGACTTGTATTTTATTTAATTATTTTTTTTTTTTTTTTTTTTTCAGTTCGACACGCGATCTCGTTATTGCCTTTCTCTCGCTGCCATTAATTTTCTTTTTCTTTTTTTTTTGTTATATTGTAATGGTTTTATTTGGGCTTTTTTCAGTATCATTTTTCGGTGCTGTATATATTGAGAAATAGTTCTTTACTAATTCTATTTTATTTAATTGTTTTAAACCACAGTTAGAGTTTTTTTTTTTTTTTTCTTCTTAATTGTGGAAGTAAATTTTTGTTTTTGTATTTTTTCTTTTTTTTTTTTAATTAAAATGATCAATTAATATTTCAAGGAAATATTATTATTATTATTTCTTTATACAATATATCAATGCTTGAAGAAAAACGATTTACTCGTCAAACTTAACGGATAAAAAAACTAGACAAGATGTATACAAAGTAGCCGTTTAATGCAAATTAAATAAATTAGACGTCGATAAAGGTTTTTCCTCTCAGAAGAGATTTTTGTTAGTTAGTTCGATGCAAAACTTGATAGAGTCTTGATTAGGCCTGTTAATACCGCATGTTTAAGACTTTTTATAAGCGACGTGTGAAGTAAAGTTTTCAAGTAGTTTATGCAGAGTTTAGCCGTTTTTATTTTTTTTATTTATTTTTATTTTTTTTTTATTTTGGTATTTAATTATTAGAGTAACTTTTATGTAACTTTTTATTAAAGAGATAATTTTTACATAAAGGTTTTCTTCTTATTAAAAAAGTTGCATGACTGATACATATGTTAACGTTAATTTATCTCTTTATGGGTATAGAACGAATTTTTTTTTTATTTTATTTAATTTTTTTTTTTTTTTTTTTTTTGGTTAATATTATCGATGATTTAATTGTTATTTTAGTTATAAATGCGATTAAATTTCGAGAGCCTTCGATGAGTTCACGCTGCTAAAAATCTTTTATCGAATTTTCGAATAATGTGTGTGCGAATAAAAATAAAATTGTGCGCTGTGCAAGACATTTTTCTTTCTGTCGATATTTAAATTTTTATTAGATAAATATTTATTGAAATTTTTATATTTGCATTATTTACGTTTGTATTTTTTTAAAGTTTTATAATAGATTACGTGGCTTTAAATTAATTTTGATTAATATATTTTTAATGAAAACAATAAAAAAAAATAATAAAAACAATGATAAAACAAACGATGACTGAGTAATAAAACACTTGTTAATGAGATAATGTGTAATAATGGCACAGTGTCCGAAAAAAAAATGTGTACTATGTAACGTAGTTTTAATAATCATTATTATTATTCCTGACAAAACGCGAATTATCTTATCCTTTATTTGATGACACACAAACTGTCGAACCTCAACGATGACATTATATAAGTTGAGATTAAGGATTTAGAATTATATACATAAATATGTACATATAAGGGAAGGTTTCCCGAGATTATTAACATTTTGACAAACTAATTGAAAACATTTAAATTTTTTGTCGAATATATAGGTAATTATCATTGATAAGTTACTATAAGTATTGTTTTCAAAGAGAAATATCATTAAACTGGTGCGGGTAAACTAATATTTCTTTTTTCTGTTTTTTTTTTTTTTTTTTTTTTTTTTTTTTTTTTTTTGGTATTTTACAAAATATGAGAACAGTTAAGTTTTTTTTTCATCTATTTTCACGACAATAAAAATTAATCATATTTTTTCATAGTTTTTACTTGAACTATATGAAAACGTTGAAAAAATTGTTCGCGTTTATGTAGAATTAGTGTCAAATTTTTATTAAGATTACACATTACGTCTTTTTTTTATTATTTTTATTATTATATCCTCGTTAAGATTCCGCAAATTCTTTCGATTTTCTTTTTTTTTTTTTTTTTATTACAAACAGTTTAAAAACGTAGAAATTCTTAAATCGTAGTTTTTTATTAATATTTATTGTACTTAATAAAAATGAACTCAAACACTGGTTTTCATCTTTTGTTTTTTTTTTTTTTTTTTTGTCGATTGATCAAATTGAAAATGCATTAAAATTCCCTCTCATCTTTCTTTTTTTTTTTTTTTTTTTTTTTTTTGCCTATTTCCGTGAATTTTATTTTTATTCAAATTTTCAAGCGAAGGCACGGTAACCACATCTATTTCGTGTAAATAAAAAAATCATTGCGCAATGAATGTTGATCTGCCTTTAAAACGAAGTTAAGATGATGAATGTGTTTTATTTTATCGTTATTATTTATTTATTTATTTATTTATTTATTTATTATTATTATTTTTTTTTTTTTTTTCGATAAATACTTAATATTTTCTTTTAAATCCTCGACAAGGATTACCTAGTTGCGACCAACTTAAGGCATTGAGTCTTTTTGAATTCGTGTTTAAAAAATTCTAAATTGCGATGTATTGATTTTAGGCAGGTTTTTCTTTTCGTTTTTATTTTATTTATTTATTTATTTATTTTTTGCATTAATATTTCATATTCCACGATGTTCCGTATAGGTAATAATTGCATTTTATTTATTTTATTTTATTTATTTATTTATTATTATTTTTTTTTTTTTTTTTTTTTTTTGTCGACATTTATCAAACATTATTTATCATTATTTTTAACTTGGCAGTTATTTAAAACAATTCTTATACGAAATCCTACGTCTGATAGTTTTATATATATATTTTTTTTTTTCAAATTTACGTTAAAATTTTTCTTAAAATTATAAAATCTTCTGCGCGAACGTAGATGAAATAACGAATTTAACGTGAAATGTATCGTGAAAATCGATATATTGTAATTTTTAACATTGATAATTATCCGGTTGCCTAAACTATCGCATTTTATAAATTATCTTGCGAAGGTTGTTTTTTTTTTTTTTTTTTTTTTTTTCATTATTTTTGTTCCGTTTCTAAGTAAATTCGACGTAAAAAGTATAAAATAAATAACGAACACAAAGGATCGGAAACCTTCCGTTACACCCACAATTCGCTCTTTCTCTTTTCATTTTCTCTCTCTCTTTCTCTCTCTTTCTTTATCTCATTTTTTCTCTTTCATTCTCGCTCGCTTTATTTAATAATCACTCCGGATTGTTCGAGTCCACAACTAACTACGGTACATTATAATAATGCGCGAATCACATGAGATCGTTGCGCTATATAATACTGATTTACAAAAGTCGTCCTTTGTCAAGTCGTAAATATATAGTTATAATTAAGCGTTCGCAAAAAGTCAACAAAGCGTATCGACTTATCGACGCACCACCTCTCGTTTATTTTTCCTTTATTTATTTATTTATTTATTTATTTATTTATTTTTATTAAAACTTTTTCACTGCGTTATTAGCTTTGTCATCTTTTATCGTTATTTTATTATTATTATTATTATTACTATTTATTTTTTTTTTTTTTTCATTATCGTTATACATTTCCATGTGTTCGTCATTGCACAAACAAAGGTCTTTAGAGCTTGGAACCCGACATACGAAATAGACCTTAGTTTATTCTAATAATTGGGCACAGTAGGCACTGATCAACTATAGCATTTTGTTTTCCATATTTATTTATTTATTTTTTTTTTTTTTCTCTCTTGCTTTATCTTCATTCGTCGCTTCTTCCCTATTTTCATTCTCTTTCTTTCCTCAACGTTTACAGAGACGATCGAGAAGGGGCACAAGAGATATAAACGGTAAAGCTCGTATTGCTTTTATCGCTTTACTTAATACTGCTTGTTTTTTCTAATACTTTGAATTCCTTGGTTAGCGTTGCCTCATTAGAGAGCACTTGAAGAAGAAGATGGATGCGCTTTTACACAGCGTTTATTCACAACTCCCTTTTTTTTTCTTTTATTTTTTCTATATGCGATTCGGTGAATCAAAAATTTTATTTCACTAATTCTTTTTTTTTTTTTCTTATTTTTTTCATCTCTTCACGACGATCGATATTTTTTTTTTTTTGGTAGAAAATTTTCTTTACTTTCCAATTTATTTACAATAAAATTTTAACTAAATTTCAAACGATAAATTTATTTTCATTTTTCTTTTTTTTGTTTCACGACAATAAATATTGCTAGTTACATAATTAAACTTCTTAATTCAATATTAATGAAGATTATCTGATTATTTTTTATAATAATATTTATACTCCTATCTATTGAATAAAAACATTATTTTATTATTTTTATTTTTTTCTCGCGTCAACGTATCTTTTAAACTTTTGGAATGAGAATTTTAAATTTGCAGTCTTAATTAATTTACTCCAATTCATCATTGTTTATATTTGACAATTGTTCGATATCAGCCAAATTTAACAAAAACAACGATTAAAAAAAGAACTACGATTAATTTAATAATTATCAATAAATGTTTAACATTGAAAAATGTTTTTTTTTCTATAGAAATTTGTAAAAATGTTAATAAACTGTACGATTAATTTTCTTATTTTATATATTCTTTAAAGAATTACTTTTTTTTTTTTTTTTTTTTTTTTTTTTTTTTTTTTTTTTTTTAAGAAAATGGTCAACCTTTTATTATAAACGCATCGTAAATCGTTATTATATAAAACTAAAAATATATCAAAAAATTAAATGTACACATCAACTTTGCAATTTATTTCGCCTACTTAATCAACGTGGCTTAATAAATATACCAATAGCGATAACTGAGATCATAATTTCAATACAGATTAACATTCAATACAGATTACACAATAACGATCGTAAATTTTAATAATTTTTCTTTTTCTTCCATTTCTCTTCAATTAATAATAATAACGCTCGTACCACGTATCTCTATTTATGTTTGGAAAGTCAATTTTAAAATTTAAACGATATTCCACGTAAGAATCGATCGCATTGAACACGTTTGAGTAAATAGGTCGTCGTTCATTTTTTAATTACTTTTGTACATCTACGTGCGTAAATTATACCGCGAAAATTATTTTCATTTCCCTTCTCCTCTCTCCTACCCACCCCCCTCCCTTCACCCCTCATCCCCCCGGGTCTATAGTGCATCTTTTCAACGAAAAACAAAACTCGCGCGTTAAATTACGATAAAACGAAGAAGCGAATACACACGGTGTGGCGTTAAAACGCTCGCAAACTTCTCTGGAAAAATCTTCGTCGCTTGTGGTGACTTCTTCTCCGGGTACTCTCTCTCTCTCTCTCTTTCTCTCTCGGTCCGTCTCTTCCTTCCGGGTAGAACGCGAGCTCATCGGTTGTTCATCGACACAGGGGCGGAGGCTGGATCGGCGCGACCTGGGTTATCTCGCGGCGGCGGCGGCGGCGGCGACGGCAGCAGTAAGCGCAGCTAGAGGTATCCTCCCGCTCCCTAAAGTAACGAAGGCAGACTCGGAATCGGTCAGCCAGCAGCTGAACCAGTCGGAGCTCGATGTCCTGGAAGAGTCGGCGGCCTTGGGCGATGGCATTAAGAGGACGAGTTCCCCAGTGTCAGACAGCGCTGTTCGGAAAGCGTGGCGGGGGAAGCGGGGGCGGTGGCCTCTCCGGTTGAGCGGGACGAACGTCGCCGGAAGACAGATCGGAACCAGCTGCAAACACAACTGCGTCCCGCCGTTTATTGGCCATTACAGGGGGACGCCATAACGTTAGATTTTATGGTACTTTACGACTTACCTATAACGTCTCTGTAACTCTTTTTTTTTTTTTTTTTTTTTTTTTTTTTTTAACAAGCTATAAAATAACTTTGTTTGATTTTTTTTTTTATTTTCTTTTTGCATTTTAGCTTATCGATCATATTTTTGGTTTGAAATTAGCAAGCGTGTAGGTAGCACAGAGGAAATAGGAAAATGGTTGCACTACGTGATTTTTTTGCATGCGCCGTAATACACAGAGACACCTTGAGTAGTCGATGAAACCAGTTAGCTTTTTGAATTTCACGGTTTTATATTTTTGTGAGGATAAAAACTTCGATATTAATCAATAAATATTGCATTAAAAATTTTTTCTTTCGTTATAAATTATGGAATAATTAATCGTTTCATTATCAATTAATTATTTTTGTTTATTTTTCGAAAGATAAATTACATTAAAGAAAAATTTTTTAAACGATATTGACTTCTTACTATATATGGTGAATCTAATTTATCTTCTTCAATTTACAAATACTTTTTTATTTTTGTTTCTCAATGCATTTGAATATTTTTAAATTCATTTTAGCTCAAAAAGTAATGCATTTTTTAAACATTTTAAAATAAACCAACTTTAATCCTATTTTTGTGGCGCGTTAACAAACTCTTTAAAGAAGTATAACCATCCCCGATAAGATAGCCGCTAAAAACTTGCGCATCATAAAAAGAAAAAAAAAAAACAAAAAAGACATTAAAAAATTCAACTAATAACACTTAACATTAACTTTTTTTTTTAACGCAAGACAATCCCCCGGAACCCTTACGCCACCATAACATCTTTTCGCGCAAACGATTTCTCGGTGATTAGGCGCAAGTCCGCGGTGTTAACTTATCTCGCGCTCTCTCTCTCTCTCTCTCATTCAACGATAACAGACCAGCCGATTTGTATTCAAGCGCATTTAAATACAAAACAGTGCGCGGCTCTGTAAACGCGTTACAACACAGCTTTCGTTAACTCGGCCCATACATATTGCAACTGTATATGTGCCTCTAACTTCGCACGCTCGCTCGCATTCTCTCGTGTCTTGTAACGTTGCTCTTCTACGCGTAAACGAGGCTCGTGTTATGCGTTAGGACGCGCTGTACCGTGAATAATGTATACGACGTTCCGACCCACACGCGATTATGCATTTTATTTCTCGTCATTATTCGTACTAGTAACACATTGTGTTAATTTTCTTTTTTCTTTTTTTTTTTTTTTTTTTTTATCTCAATTTGCGCCAATAAATAATTACGTAACGTTTATCGATGCAGCTTGGAGAAATTTTGATGATTTGCGCTTAATTGATGGCGTTTAAACGTTTTATTATAACTCGGAAAGTATTTCCTTACATGAAGGTTTTTATTCATTTTACCGATTTATAATTTTTTCTCGAAAATTATTATAAAAATCGAAAAATAAAAATGAAATTTCATTTACGGAAAAATTATGTATACGCAACGATAACGCTATGGCTTTGAAAATTAAACAGCCAAAGTCACGAAAGTCAGCATTTCCTTCGTGTATACCATTATCTTTCGCATTCGTACGTGTACGTATGTATATACACACATGCACAAGTGCAGACGAATATCTAGACTAATACATACACATATATATATATATATATATATATATATATATATATATATATATATATATACATATATCATTTTCGCACAAGGGATAAATTTGACGGCCGCGGGGGCTACGATGCCTCAATAATTCATAGTCGGAGCGCGTAGAGAAGCGAACGAGCGACGGCGAATGGTCTGGCCTCGGGCGAAACCTCAACTACTCGTCTATATTTTCTTCCTCCTCCTCGTCTTCTTGCAACGCAGTATATACACATGCACGACGCCGAGGCTATTTCTCTTTCCCTCTCTCTTTCCTTTCGCCTTTGATACGACGGCGCTTCCTCGGCTACGCTCAACCTCTCTCGAATGAGAAAACCACCCTCGCCTCGTGGATCGTCATTAGTGTCTAGGGTGTACGTTTGTATATAAAAAAAAAAAAAAAAAAAAAAAAAAAAGAGAGAGAGAGAGAAAGAGATTTCTGCCCTTATAATTTTCTGTCCTCCTCTCCCTTTCTCTTTCTCTCTCTTTCGGGAGCTACAAAGCGAGTGAATTTTCGACACTACTACTTTACGATACGAGACGTTGAAATTCAATTTGTTGATGGCGTTACTTTAACGATACTTTCTTTCACATTATTTTTTGTATTTTTCTTTCGCAATTTGACAATGAGTAAATAACGAGACGATTGAAAATTTAAAGTCGTTGGAAAATAAAAACTTATATTATTTTATGTAATTTAAAACGATTAGACAGTTTTAAGGATCATAAATTCACCGTTTCTTGATTAAAATTAAACGCTTTCGTAAAATCGATGACAAAAATGTTTTGTTACCCTCGGTTTTGATATATATATTAAAGAACAAAACGCAGACTTTCTTACTTATAACCCGTGCGGTTGCAAGTCTGCTCGAAGAAATTGAACCGAGCTCACATATACGTATACGTGGCAAAGGATTATTAAAACGTTTTAGCGATATTAGCCGTCTCTCTGAAATTTCAATCTCTCACCGGAGGATAGTGAATTTTCACGTATACGTGCATTTATTAAACGAGCAGATTTTATTCGCTGGCTTTTCATATAATCAAAAGCTTCGTTTTCGCCGCGAAATTTATATGTAAATTTGATATTTTTTTGATTAACGCTTTTAGTATACATGCGGACCCGATTGCGATTCTCCATATGTGTGTACGTATGTTCGGAAGGTAACAAAAGCGCTTTTTTTTGTATACTAAAAGGTTGATCTTATGATTATATTAAAAATAATTAAAATAAAATACATTTTTTCAATTATATTTCTTTTTTTTTTTTTTATGAATTTTAATATTTGGTAATTTTTTCAAATTTTAATATAAATTAACTTTTATTTGAAAAAAATAAAGGCTTTGTAAATATAAAAAATGAGTAAACATAATTTGTAAAATATAAAAAAATAATAGAACGGCTATTTATTTTATTTTTCTCTCTTTTCATTTTGTAATTTCTTAAATTTTGAAAAATTTTTGCATTTTCAAACTTTTTCTCTCTCTTTCTCTCTCTCTCTCTCTCTCTTTTGACACAGATTTTGGAAAAAATATTTCAAAGCAGTAAAGGAAAATATTTGAAAAAAAAAAAAAATAAAATAAAATAAATAAATAAAATAAAAAAAAATATCGATAAAACGTTTTTGTTCTAGTTTATCCCCAATTTATTGTCGCGCTGCAATATTTCATATCCATATTTTAGATACAAAAATATAATCCCGATATAAATCCAACCTTTTTGCTTTTTTTTCGTTCGTTCTCAAAACAACTAGTTCATCAACATTACTCAATAAAAGATCGATTAAAAAAAAAAAAATAAAAAACGATGTTCATTCGCACGTGCATTATTAGCCTGCGCCTATTAAAGTCATTGAAAAATCATGCTTGCTTTTAAAAAGTAAGCTGTTTTATGAAAGTGTCAAAGAAAAAAAAAAAAAAGAAAAAAAATGCACTAATTTTTTTACATAAAAATATGCGATACAACTGTCATTTGTCGTATAATTATCGAAAATTGCACTTTAGTGCTGTGCAAAAAAAGAACATCGTATCTTTTTTCTTAATACCGTCGTTTAAAAAAAAAAAAAAAAAAAAAAAAATAATACATTATATAAACATATGTACGAACGGTAATCCTTTGAGATATCTCTTCTATTCAACTCTCAAAAATGACCCTACACATATGTATAAACAAAACGTCACAAATAAACACATATAGAACACAAGACAGACAAACATAGACGCGCGTATACGTGCGCGCACACACGCCGAATAATAATTCCATGCAAACGTGCAAAAGTCCCATGCATTATTTCTCAGTGCAACGTCGACGATCGCCGAGGATCTTTTTAATTTTTTTTTTTTTTTTTATGGTTTTACAAAACATCTTTAAACTCTATATACATATATAATGTATAATACATAAATATATATTTTGATACTCCTTAAAAGTAGAAGAAAAAAAAATAATAAGGAAAACAATAATTATAAAATAATATAAAGATAAGTAAAAATAAAAAAGAAAACAGAGTTAAAAGAAACAAAAAAAAAAAAAAAAAAAAAAAAGTAAACCAAAATAGTTTAAAAAAAATTTAAAAAAAACTCCACGAGGTTATTCCTTTCTTTTTCTTTAACGCGTATAAAGTATCTAATGCGAGGAACAGTGCTTCTGTCGACGTCTGTAAAAATGTGTGTGTACTTATACATACATTTATATGTATACATACATTTTTATACATATACATATACATATACATATACATAAATCACTTTAAAAGAAAGTTCCGTGTCTCTTGACCCATATTGTACTTAAATCTTTGCTCGGCCGCCGCTAACGGTGAAACAGTGGTGGTGGTGGTAGTGGTGGTGGTGGTGGTGGTAGAGGTGGTGGTGGTGATGGAAAAGGAATAAGGGTAAGTTTTATTTGTGTAAGTGTGTGTATGCGAAAGAGTGTGTTAAGAGTGTGGGAGTTAGGGAATAAGAAAGAAGGAAGTGAATTATTGCGTTACAATGCCGGCTGGCGTGGAGCCAGTGAGTGAGTCCAGAAAAAAAAAAAATGAGGAAAGCGTACGTTCTTATAGATATATACATATACATATACGTATATGTGATATATAGTATGTAGGTGCGTATGTATAGATATCATATAATACTGGTACGCACGTTACCGTGATAAAGATCCCGTTTCCATTAATTGTCCTTTTGTTATTTTGCGCCTGCGTTACTTTTCTTTCTTTATTTCTCTCTCTCTCTCTCTCTCTATCTCTCTCTCTCACTTTCTCTCTCTCTCTCTCTTCTTTTTTTTTACATTTATCTTTCGTTATCACTGTTTTCTTCTATCTCTTTCTCTCTTGTTTAGTCTTGTCGCTTTCTCTCTTTCCCTTTTTCTTTTTCTTTCTTATTTCGTGCGCTGTTTCTTTTTCCGTGGCGTCGTGCTGTTTATCCCCGCAATTTCCGGTACGTCGCTTGTTGTCGTTGCGCTGCCTCCGGCTTTTTTCAGTGGAACAAGACGTGTGTGATCGGACGAGACTAGTCGCGAGTAGAACGTGAACGAGTTGTATGTACATTCGAAAAGTATGTATGATGTATGATAGATAAGTGATGAGAGAGCGCTCGGGATGAATTGCAATGTGAGAAGAGCATGATGATGTATGGTGCAAGGCAAACAAGACGTTTACTTTAGCTTTTTTTTCATTCTTTCTTCTATTTTACTTTATATATATATATATATATATATATATATATTAGCTTCTAAAGAATTTTTTTGTTTATTAAAAAGAGTCTCTTTGATACGGAAATAAAGATATTGTCGTTAAAATTTTTTTAATCTTTATTTTTTGTTCATTTTTAATAATATTCTTTATCAACATTTATAAGATACTATACTTTTAGTGTTTGTCATCCAACGTATAAAGTAATTATGAAAAATTTAATTAGTCTCTAGGAAAAATGTTTTATTATTATTTTTTTTTTTTTTTTTATATATATATAAAAAAAATAATTCCCGTGAATAAATCATTCCTGCGTATGAAAATATATAAATGAGAACTTTGTCATTAAAAAATATATATAAATAAATGACGACCAAAAAATGTATCTAATTAATATATTAAACATTGACAAACTAACATTTATTTCCACAATAATAGCGTTTTTATAAAATTAGAATTTTACTCATTATTTTAATTATCTTATCCAATATTCAAAAATATTTTTTTAATGATTGTAAAAATATTATTTTAAAAATTAGCAAAAATTTTCTTAAATCCCTTAAGATTAAAAATCTATTTTGTGACGTTAATGAATAATGACCTATGATTCAAATTAATGATATTTATAATGTTTATATGACCATTTATAAATTTTACAAATAAATTTCCAATTTATTACAACGAGTATTTAAAACCATTGATTAATTGTCTTTAAACAATCGATGATGCGAGAAAATGTGTAGTAAAAAATTAAAAATCGCCTGTTAAATTAAAAAAAAAAAGTTATGGTAAAGGGAAACTTATTTTTAAAATAAAACTTTGAAGAAGCATAAAAAATTATAAATTATAAATATATTTAATAAAACAAAAAAAGTAAAGAAATATTTATGATAAAAAACTAAACATAAATAAGAAGCATCTAAGAGCTATTGTATAATATTCATAAATATTTATTTTATAAATGATACAAAGAATAAAAAAACAAAATATATATATAAAAAAAAAAAAAAAAAAAAAAAAAAAAAACAAATCACTTTTTCTATATAAAAATTACTTGACAAAATACACCGATAATCCAATGTACTAAAAACAACTTTGGTCACTCAATATTAACAAACGACATGGCCGACGTGAAAGGCTTCCGATATAATAATTTTTCTTTTTTCATTTTGCTTAATTAATTAACGATAATTTGAACGAAAATTAGTCGGTGTAAAATATACATCAAATGACGAACGAATATTTTACTGTTTCTTTTTTACATTTTTTGTTTATTTTTGTGGACTCTCACGTCGACGGCAATAAATGATTACTTTACATGTACCTACTTTGGATTACTTTCAAACGTAGAAGGAAAGTCTGCAAATAAAAGGAAAATTATGACCTTACAGAGATACTACGAATCAACGATTTTACATACAGAAATAACTGGTGACATGCAAAGAGTGAAATGTGTCGGTGATTTTTATGAGTTTTAACAATTCTTCGTGTCTGCGTTTATTACTTTTTACCTTGAACATAGCCGTGTTTGTGCTTTAACTTTTAACTAATGAAAAAAAAGAAAAAAAAAAAAAAAAAAAATTCAAATCGATAAAGTAAAGACAGTGCTTGATGTTAAAAATGATTAATTATATTTAAGTTTTGTTTTTACATTTAACTTAATTATCAAGTTGATTAATTTGATATTCGAGCGCGTATTTCTTACGCAAATCATTTAAAAAAAAAAAAAAAAAATTTCGTTTAATTCATTGGTAAAAAAGTAATCAGCATTCGGTGACTAAAAGTGTGTTATCAAAGGTGGCAACGGGTAATTTAACCAAAGTGACAGAAAGATAATAACAAAAGTGAGACGATGACGTGATGGAGATGATTTAAACCATAATGGAACAGGATGTGTGTATATATAAATGTATGCATAGTACAAGTGTTGCGCAAAAATGTATACACAACATCGTCGTATCTTTCATTATTATTATTTTTTTTTTCTATCGTGTCCTTGTCTATATATATATATACACATAATTTTTTTTTTTTTTTTTTTTTTTTTTAATTGAAAGGTGTAATGGTAGTGAGGGGGCTGGGGGGGGCGGGGGATAAAAAAGATATCGGAAATAAAGAGAGAGATATATAAATGAAATGATGAATAAACGAATTATTATTAGATCTGGGATGATTGATATTTGAAGCCTTACATGTGTCAGGACGTGGCTTCTCCTCGGCCACCATCAAGGCTGCACTCTCGGCCGGCGGTATGTGTCCCTCTAACGCATTCACACAGTTAAGCATGCTCCTGTAAAACACCACGCCACGTTTTTCTTGTTTTGTTGTTTTTTTTTTCTTTTTTTTTTTTTTTTTTTTTTTTTTTACTTTTTCTCTCTCTCTCTCTCTCTCTCTCTCGCTAATTTTATCCTCATTCTCTTCATCATATATATTTTTTTATTTATCATTTTTTATTGCTTTTAATTTATCCACTTCACGCTGGTTATTCAAGACTGCTTCTTTAGATTCTAATGCTCGCGTCTTCGCTCGCATTTACTTTTGGTGGTATATATATATATATACATATATATACTTTTTTTTTATTTACTTTGGGATCGTGAAAGAGAGGATACATTCAATACTTTTTGACGGTTTTGATCGTATAAAAAATCAAGCGATAAAATTATATAATCTCGTTAAATAATTCTGTACAGAAACGTTTAAGCTTTTTTAAGAGCAATAACGTTGTAAATCTTAATTAAAACATTTAATTTTAAGCATTTAACTATCACTTATATTTTTCTTACGTCAGAACCTTAATAATTGATTACTTTTATATAAAAATATTATGCATTCAATGAAAAAAGTGCTCAATGCATGTATATGTGTGCAGTTATTTATTTTGAATTCAAGAGCTTTGATTTTTTCCCTCTTCTTTTATATATTTTCTTTATTTGAAAGGACATTTTCGTTTATATGTAAAGGTAACGCACTAATCTTATACTTTTCTGCTTTAAAATTAATCGTATCGGTTAATTGCAACGCAAGCGACGAAATTTTTACCTTTTGACAAAGTTTGAAAATAAACGTTTATTTAAACAACTTTCAAATAAAAAATAAAAAAATCTTATAAGTATTACATAAATATAAACATTTTTATGGCACATTAACATTTAACATGCCTTGAAAAATTTTATGGACACGATGAGATCCGTTTAAAATTACTTTTTTTTTTTAAAAAAAAGTTTTCAAACTCGTCATAAAAGTGGCGCTTTTATTCTCGTCGGATAAATGCATTCTCGTACATTTTGAAATCTGTGTAAGCTACTTTAACTCCTACGGACGCTATTCGATGGTCCTATTTTTTAAAATTTACGATTTTCTACTTATCGTAAAAGAAAAATGACCGTTGAAAGTGACGTTGAAATATGTACACACATGTATGTATATATGCATATCTACGTATATATATATATAGATAGGTGAAGAATGTTTTCGGCGAAAGACGTTTTTGTACGCTAGACTTTTGAAGAAAGGAGCTGCAAGAGGAAGAGTATACAATTTTATCAATTTATTATTAAAGCTATGTGCATTTATTTTATCAAATATTCGATGGACGTAAGTAATTTACTTGTAATTCAAAAAATATTAAAATTATCAATAAACTAACGATAAAAGAAAGTATTTAAGTTGTTACTTTTAAAATAATTTATACAAATATGCAATAATTTCTGCCATATCAGTTTTTTTTTTTTTTTTTTTTTTTAATTTTTTTTAACGTTTATTAATATTTAAATAATGTTCGCGCGATTTCTCGATCAAGTCCTTCGTAGAGATTATATTTAAAAAATTTTATTTATTATACATACTTGCATGCACATGAAAAGTATTCTCTTCCTCGTTATATTTATATATGTATAAAAAAAAAAAAATCAACAAACTATCTAATCCAAGTGCTTTATAAATTACAATCATTAGAAATAGATTTAATTGAACGGATTAACATTATTTTTTCTCATCGTGGTATTAAAAAAAAAAAAAAAAAAAAAAAAAAAAACTAAGACGCCAGTGCACACTTATGTTACTTCAAATAGACTTAGGCACGTTCTATCACTCGAAACGGTATCTGTAACTCTTTTTGTACTTTCTGTGCGAAGGTTGGCATCGTTTTAATATTCATATAATTTTTTGATTCAAAATGTTTGTTTTTTTTTTTTCTCTTTTATTATTATCAATTTTATGAAAAATGTTGAAAATGAATTATTATTATTTTTTTCTTGTATAAATTGAATGCATTTATTTTAAATTATTTAAAGTTATTTATAATTGCTTGAAATTTTAATTAATCTTATTAATTATGGAGAAAAAAAAATGTGACAATTTTTGTACAGATACTATTTAAAAATTTTTTGAAATTTCTTATGAATAGATAATATTATTAACTACATCCTTATTACAATTTAATTTACGTATTATAATTATAAATTTATTAAAAATAATTACACGTATAATAATTAACGATTGCAATTAATATTTGTATACTTTAAATAAACTATAGCGATTTTAAAATAAAAAATCAAAATAAATAATTAATTAAAATAAACGTTTCAATAAAATTTAAAATAAAAAAATATTTATAAGTTCAAAATATGCAGATGTGAATAAAAGGATTTGCCGGTCTACGCGCATAAAATATACAAACGGAAAATAGAAATAATATTTAAAACGCATCGGTAGAGTGCACATATATATATATCATTATGTAATGTATATGTACGTATACACATTTAAGAGTTATCAAGTAGGCGTTCGTCGAGACGTGCACGATACGCTTAATTATAGAGATCATCGTATTATCCAAGAGTCTCACAATATATTTAGCAGACATTTAATTATAATCATTATAGCCTTGAATGTTTATACTATTTGTTATCGTTTTATTTATTTATTATTTTTTTATTAACTTTTTTTTTTTTTTTTGCAGCAGCAGATGATTGGTTAAAATTATTTAATTTAATATATACATATATATCTATTTACATTATTTTGTTTCTACTTCTCAGTTCGACAAATTTCAATGCATTTCACAGTTTCTATTTTCTCGATTTTAATTGGCCTCAACTATATATATATATTAATGTTACTTAATATTGTTGTATACGTGTAAATAAATTTAAAAATTTGAATGTCGTTTTAACATTGTCTTCTTTTAAATTAATTCGCATGTAAAAATGTAAAGGCTGAAAAAAATTTACTCGAAAAAGACAAATTTTCATTATACGTATAACCGATACGTAATAAAAAATATGCGATATAATAGTATATTAATTTAAAATATCGATATAATTAATGAGTAAGTATTTTGTAAATAATGAAAAATTAAAAGCCATTTATTAAAATTAATCAAATTTTTCTTTTTGAAATAAATTATTAATATCTGAAAATACTTATTGTTTATCGTCTATATAACTTCAAATATTTATAAAACTGTATAAAATGCTATAAACGTGGAATGATTGTTATCGACTTTATTACAGAAACTGAAGAAATAAAATTAGCTGTTAAGTATACGGATAGATCTTTGTTATCGTAGTATAATAAATAATTTATCGTTACTATGTAAATTATCTATTTATAATACATATATATATATATATATATATATATATATATATATATGTAAATAAATTTATTTATTTATGATAATATATGTGGTATATTGTATAAATATATAATTTAAAACGTGCATAAATTTCAATCTCTCGAGAATATAACGATCAACGTCACGCAGTTTATGCACGTAATTAGAAATTTAAATTTCTCATTTTTATAATGAATTAAAATATTCATTATTTTACGAATAAACGTCAATTTATCTTTAAATAACGATGTTAAATAAATATTATTATGCCAACAGCTATTCGTTAAGTTTTTGACTACTGAAATATGATGATATTTTGACTACTGAATTAAGAGTTCATAATATAGTAAATTCATGATTATTTTTAGTAAAAATAATGAAAAATTATATATTTATGAAAGAGTGATATAATGTATAAGAATGGATGTTTATTTTATTTCCAATAACTTTATTGGAAGATAAACAATTTTTATATTTTTTACAATCTTATAAATATATAAATGTATCGACTAGAAACAGGTTTACCGATACACTCAATACATCGAAATTATTCAAACGATTGAATAAACATTCTTCATAAGAGTTTTTAATAAAAGAAAATTATACGAAACTGTGTATAAGAAAATCTTTTAAACGAGAATTAAATAAGCAAAGCGATAATTCGATAATACTTTAATTTCTCCTAATAAATATATTTGCGATTTTAATTTAAAATTATCGTAAAAAAAAATCGTTTAACTGCTTCACGATTTTATAAGCGATAAATATATATTTATACAATATACCTACATATAACTATAATATCCTTTCTTAACAGATAATATTGTTTATTTATATATATATATATATATATATATATATATATATATATATATATATTTGTATGTGTAATCTTGTCGAATCGATTTTAAACACATTTGTGTCGTCGGTGTCGCATCACATTGTCTTCATATGTAATATGTATGTTTATGTATGTATATATACTATATATATATATATATATATATATATATATATATATATATGTATATCTAGCTAACTATTATTTTATTATATGTATACGTATATAATATAAAGTTTTAAGAATTATTATGGACTATCAACGGTAAAGTGGGTATATTGTTGGCAGTGGTGGCGTCAGATAGGACGGTCTCTCTGCTAGAGTTAGTGGCGAATTCTTCATCCCTGTAATACAATAACGTTACACATAGCTATCGATCGGCACAATATATATATATATATATATATATATATATATATATATATATATATCCTATCGTTGGAGAGGAGTCGTTCTTTTTTTTTTTTTTTTTTTTTTTGCTTTTTATGCATAAAACTAATTTCTATATTAATGCACACACAATATTGCTTTGCTTATCTTTTCAATTTTTTTCACTCTCATTTTTTTTTTTTTTTTTTTTTTTTTTTTTTTACTTATGTTGTGTTTATGTGTAGTGTCGTTAAATATTTTTATTACACAGTGGATAAAGCATAGTCGCGATTTCACACGGTTTCATTTAAGCGAAGAGAATAAACAAAAAAAAAAAAAAAAAAAAAAAAGATTCCTTTTTCTTTATTATGTAAAACTGTACCTTTATTGAATTTTAATCGAAGAATCAATAATTGGTAAAAACAAAGCAAGTAACGTTTTATTTAGAAAGTTAAAAATAATTTAATGATCAGCAATATTTATATTTGTTTATATCTGCTTACATATAGAATGAAATTTTTTTGCACGATATTGCATATTGTTACAGAAAAAAAAATTTTAATTAACTTTTTTCGTAACATTTTGTTTTCATAACCAATTTATTTTTCAATATCGAGTAACATAGTTTTTGTTAATATTGAAATTGTTATTATATGCATATGTACTTTGATACGTATCCCGACAAAGAATTAGATAAAATATACGAGTATATATATATATATATATAAATATTTTTTTTTTAGGATATTCATAAAAAAAAATATATATATATATATATATTAATTGAAATATATTTAAAAAGTTTCACAAATTATTTATACGTGTAAAAGGTTTTTAATTTTTATAAAAATTTATGTTTTAAAAAATTAAAAAATGCAAAAATATTTTTATTCGTGTCAAAACAACATTAATACTAAGAAAAAAGAAATATATTTTTTATAAAGTTAAAATAATGCATCGAAATTTCGTGTGTTTAAGTATATTTTATGACTAAAAAATGTTTCTATACCAAAATGCAAAAATATAAATTGTTATTATATTAATTTACTAATCTAAAGAATGCTGTTAACTTTTTAACTTATTTATCACATCGTTAACGTTTAAAAATTTCAAAAATACTTTATAACCTCAAGTGTCGAATTATTTTCGTAGTTATAAATATTCTCATGACGATTTCAAACTTTTTGTTTTCACAAAAAATTATTATTTCGATATAAATTAATTTTAATAATTTTCAATTTACACGGTAGTTTGAAAAGTGTCACGTAACGAAAACACATTTAATAATAATATTAACAGCATTTTCTATATACAATGATAACACCTAGAGCAATAAATTAACTTCATGCTCATGTTCATAATTCGCAGGGATTATATATGTGATGCACACCGATGTACACACACGCGTTTATGAATGTGTGAGTCTGACACGTAGTCAAGAGTTGCTGCGTCGGATGTAAATCCACGTAAAATCTATTTGTACATATTAAACTGCGTGTAAATATATATGTTAGTATATTTGTCTACATATTTACATATACGTATATATGCACACACTAAGGCACATGTCTATAAACACATCTGTTTACGTATAAATATGTTTCCTATATATATATACAGTCTGTCAAGTAAGAGCGTGGTCGACTTCACCGACAGGTAATGAAAGATTTCGCTCTAATTCTTTCGCAAGCCGATAGAGAAAAGCTTTGTCCTTGATGCATTGTTAACAAAAATTTAGTTGTCATTGATCTTTTGAAAGAGAATCACGTTAAACGCCATGAGTGCTAAGTACGCGTCGCGCTACGAGGCTGTGTTCCTTTGCATCCACCCGAAAGGTCCCAAAATGTCGCAATCAGCGGCTGCTAAATATATGAGAAAGTCGAAGGCATTTGTACAGAAGTGGATACAGCGATATAAAGTGGCTAAAAATGTCGATGATTTACCAGAACGTGGCTCGATAGGAAAAGTGAACAAAAAAGATGAAAAAAGAATAGTGAATCTGTTTTCGCGGGATCCTGCTTTAAGACTGCGGCAAAGACAAGCAAAATTAATGGCAAAAGGTTTAGATATATCCTACGAAACTATCCGAACCCATCTTCGTACTCATCATCTGAAATGGCGCAACACAATGAAGAAGCTTCTGTTGACTGAAAAACATGTGACAAAGCGACTCGCTTGGGCGCATGAGAATATTGATAGAGATTTTGAAAATGTCATTTTTACTGATGAATGTTCTATATGGGCACATTCTGTCCTCACGCGAGCCTGGTCAACTTCCACCAATAGGCTTGTTCAGCGGACCGTAAAACATGGAATAAAGGTGCATCTTTGGGGCTGCTTCTCAAAGCAGGGATTCGGCACTTTGCACCTCTTTACTGACAACCTAAATGCCGAGAAAATGATAAAAATCTACAAAAAGGCTTTACTGCCATCTGCCAAACGATGGTTCATCACAAAAAATGAAGATTGGATTCTGCAGGAGGACAACGATCCTAAAGACCGCAGCAAGCTCTGTACTCAGAGGAAGACTTAATCTGGCATCGTTACATTGGATTGGCCGTCGCAGTCGCCCGATGCAAACCCTATTGAAAATGTGTGGGCATATATTAAACGGAAGCTTCGTGAAAGACGCACATACACTTTGAAGCAGTTGTCTTACGAAATTCGTCGGATCTGGAGATCCTTGCCACTAGAATACGCCGTCAAATTAGTAGAAAGCATGCCTCGGAGATGCCAGGCAATTATCGACGCCGGTGGTGACTGGACACATTATTGACCGAATCGCATCATTGTTTGTAATGTGTACAATGTATATATAAATATAAAAGTTTCATCAAATAAATTTTTTTATAAATTAACACGACCACGCTCTTACTTGACAGACTGTATATATATATATATATATATATATATATATATATATATATATATATATACTTTTATAAAAAAAGAAGCTAGAACGACATAGTTCGTATATATATACATATAAGCACTAGCATGCAACTCTGCACAGTACAGCAGCGCCATTAATTTCATGCCAGCTAGATTGACATGAAACGTCTCCTTTTGGGTTTTGAAAAGGGAGGTGGAGGGGCTGGGGTTCGAGACGGAAAGAGAAAGATGGAAAATGTACGTATAAAATATATATACATAATCAATGTTAGCCGACTGTAATCTTATCTCTTCCATCTCCGTTAACACTTATCATCGGATGTATCTATACACGTATAGAATAGGCCATAAGGAGCATGCTATCGAATGCAAAACTCCAAGGAAAGAATAAATTATCGGGGCTCTTATGTCCGAAAAATATCGTCGTCGCATTTTTCTATTCTGTCTATATCTATATATGTGTGTGTGTGTATATTATCGTATCGGTGACTTTTCTCTTATTTCTTTTCTTTTAGCATTTTCTTTTCGTATCGTTTCTCACTCTTTTTTTGCTTTCAAGAAATTTTCCTCTCTCCGTCTCTCCTACTGAAACGTGTATATATATATATATCGCGTCCTCGAAAATGATCGTATTTTAAGCTTAAGAATCTCGATGTCGAATCGAGTGCACTCGATTTCCTTGCATCTCAATATTTTTTTGCTAGTTTTATATAATTATCTAAAGTTGCAGTTACACGTCTCGAATGATGTAATTTACTTTATTTTAATTAATCGTAATTACTTTTATAACGAATAAATTTTCAATCTAATAATTAACGTGCCAAATTTTACTTCAAATAAAGATTGTTTTTGAAGGGCAATATATTCATTCGGTACCAAATGATATTCGCTGTAATATAACGCATTATAAATTTTTACACTTTTTTTTTCAAACTCTATTACACATATTCATATAATTTGAATAATTATTCGTTTTAACAAAAAAACAATTTGTAATTTTTTTTTCAACGAAGATCATATCTAATATTGAATTGTCAAACTCGATTCTATAAAAATCTTCCATTAGTGTTTTATATTCTATTATACGACGTTTTCACATAATAGCCCTGAATTCTTACATTACGATAAAGAAACTGTGAAATGTATTTTATATGACGAATATAAAGAAACTATGATGATATATGATAATATGATTAATGTTGTACGCTCTCGAATAATGCGATGGATGATCCATGCATCTATATATATATATATATATATATATATATATATATATATATATATATATATATATATATATATATATAATGTGAATCGTGAATGATGATCGTCGAGTTTAATGATTTATTGATAATTCAGTGAACTTTTAAAATAAGTGAATTACTGACATACTTTTTCCTTTTTTATATTTTCAAAAATGTTTCATTTCGGTTTAATTAAAAATTATGTTTATTCTTTAATTTCTGATACTTTGATTAAAGTAGTTTGAAATTTATGCTTTACTTAAAGCACAATTTTTTCGAAAATTTTTTACACATTTTTATGCATAGTTTATTTTTCTAAACAATTTCATTTGATATGATAAAAAATTTCGACAAAAAAACCATTCAATTTATTATTTTTAGTAAAATTTTGCATTTATTAGCAAGTCGAAACGATATGACGGTATTTCACATATTTTATAGTAAAATGAGCGCAGAAATTCGCGAAATATATGAAACTAAGTAACATAACATGCCAGTCATTGTAACTTTTAGTCTGATAGGGCGAAATATCACCGAATATATGCAGGATTATTTCCTAAGTGATTTTTTTTTTTTTTTTGTTTTTGTTTGGATGAAAATAATTACAGCCATGTTTTTTTTTTTTTTTTTTTTTTTTGAATGTATATAAACATTTACATTTTATGTTATTTTTATTTTCATATTTATCACGCTTGTTTGTTTTAAATAAATGTTTTTTTTTCTTCCAGATTTCTCTTGCCAATAAGCTTACATTTTCTTATTTTAAGTCCTTTGAGTTTTATTACGAATTAAAAAAAAAAGCTTTGTTCGAGTTGAAAATAACCTGTAATATTTCGATGCATTTTTGTTTGCAAAAATATCAAAATATTTTCAATTAATGAAAAAATATTCTTATTTTCAAAAAATAATTCCAAACCATTTAGATATATATTCAAAAGTTGATAAATGATTATTAAAAAGGTATACTACCAGTGCTACAGTATAAATAAACAATTGCTAATTGTAAAGCGTACTTGCAAGAGTATCTTAAAAAATAATCCTTTCGACAGAATTTTTTTTTTTTTTTTTTTTAATTAACTATGTAGCGGCAAATTTTAGAGAACATGCATCGAAGGATTGCCGCGTATAATATAATCAAAGTAACCTTAAAATATATAAATATTAACGATAATATATATATATATATATATATATATATATATATATATATATATATATATATATATATATATATATATATATGTATATATATATTTATATATATGTATAAAATATAACAAAGCCAACGGTATAGTCAATGAGAAAAGTAACTTAATATAACACGTATTAAAATTCGTGTACCAACTCACCCATAAAGTCTGCTGTCCCGCAAGCTGCTCCTGCATTAAAAACAACACAGAAAGCGTGATTATACAACGATTATAATCTGTGTTACATATAAAGTGTGTATAAGCGTTTCATTTTTACCTTTTTTTATTTTTCTATGTAATCATCGACGTTTATAGGATTTTTTTTTTTTTTTTTTTTTTTTTTTCTTTTTAAAACAAATAAAATAAAACGATAAATGAAAATTAAAAAAATAACAGTTTATTTTGAGTCAGTAATTTCTTTTATAAAGTACAATGTTTAAACATAATGTTTGAAAAAAAAAAAAAGAATCAAGTCAAATAATATACGATAAGATAGTCTACGCTAGCATTTTGATTGGAATTTCACACCTTAAGACTTTTTGATAGTAACGCAGATTTTTTATACAAAAAAATTTATCTTATATTCTCAGACAATTTTGCACGAAAGTGCAAGTATTTCCATAGTAATCATAGGAGCGATTTCAATCAAAATGCTAAATCAATGTCTTAAAAAAAATTAATAAATCTACTAATTTCGTTCTTGTAAATTTTAACTCGTAACTAAATGTAAACGTTGAAAATTAATAAGGAAATTTAAATTTATAATAAATAATGACTGTTTGTTAAAATTTTAATCCGTCTCGACTAAACTTTATATTTTTTATGAAAAAAATTTATCAATAAAAAAACTTGCATTTTATTGATTTATCAAACGTTTCATTGAATTTTATCATACTTTATTTGCGTGTTAAAATTTTGGTTTAATTTTATTTTTCCTTTTTTTTTTTTTTTGTTTTTCAATTACAAATATTGATTGCGTAAAGCCAAATGAATAGAATATTATCAATATATTTTAACTACATATCGTCAACATGTTTATCAACAATTTAATTTGATTTACACTTATAATATCGCATGCGCCGTATAATTTTATTAACAAAGAAAAAAATTTTAATTGAAAGTTCGTAGAAATTCGTTCGATTAAATGTCATTGCATGATCATAATTATTATTATCATGATTATTTGCAAAGATTTATTCGTTTTTGAAAAAATGTTGCTTCAAGCAAAGTATAATAATTTTTAAATTGCTTCGATAATTTCATTTTAAAGTAAATTTTTGATAAATAAAAACTAATTGATTGCCCAACTTGGCAACATAATATTAAAGAAAAAAAAGTGTTTTATTTCCTTTATGTAAATAATAATGACAAATAAAGAAGTAAACTTGTTTTGAATTCGATAAAACTTTTTTCTATGTACGTATAAAGTGTAATAATTTTAAACAAAAAATAAAAAATTATTAGTAAGATAATATATAATGACAATATATATATATAAAATTTGAGTAATAATGGTAATAAAATTATAATGATAATTATAACAATAATAATACAAAATAATACAAAAAAATTATTAATCTTCTCTTTGAGCGAGTTAGGATTGTCATAAATTAAAAAAAAACGAAAGGCAAAAAAATGAAAAAAAAATTAAAAATAAAAGAAGGAACGTAATTACGGTTGGCACAAAGGCCGAAAAAACAAAGTTATCTTTTTTGTTTGAAAAATTAACAATCAGTAAAATTTTCGTAAAATTATACCGATATACAACAACACATCGAACCACTTGAACTTATATATAGCACCGACGACGACGACGACGACGACGAGGATGTCTCATATATCATGCAATACGATGAGGAAAAACTAAGAAGCCGCCCACTTCTTAAGCAGGAATATTGGAAATCTACTGATAGAATCCCGGCTGCAGATATCGCAGATCCAAATCAAAATTGTAAACTCGACTGGTATTCATTGCGCATAGCCATTACTTTGCCTTATTCTATTATTTCCGGCGAATCGATAATCGGGCTGCGATAATAACCACTTAAGGAAATCTTTTTATTATCTTTCGTTATTTCGTTTGCTTTCGTCGGAATGCAGTCATAAGTATGCTCTCTTCTCAACAAAACACGAGCCGTACGATACGACGGTGTCATGGACGAAGCCCCTCCATTTTCTGCATTACAAAAGTAAGAAAAAAACACACGTCTGTCGCTTTAAAACGGTACAACAATATCAATGGGTCTTTTTTTTTTTTTTTTTAATTTAAAAAAAATTTGTTCTTTTTTTTTTTTTTTTTTTTTTTACTTTTTACTTTTTACTTTTTCTTCGTCTTAAACACTTACGATACGGAGAGAGAAACGCAGTGAGGGAAATGAAAATAATTCGTGAGGGGGAAAATAATCGCGTGGTGCCGGTCGGTTATATTTTAATTTTGTTTTTGTGCGAACAGCCAAAATAAATCAACGGAAACTCATCGATCGAACCTAAAAAAGAAAATAAAAAACGTCGTGACCTGGTAATTATCACGTTTAAATAAAACAGGTGTATATTTAAAAATAATAATAATAATAATAATAATAATAAATTATAAATAATCAAATAAATAAATAAAAAGTAGCAAGAGCCTCGTTTGAAATAAGTGACAACGCGCTGTTACGTATAGGTATTAGGTTGGAAACTATGAAACGGGCGTTTTTTTGTTTAGTCTGTGTTCAGCTGCACGCCCGTTTCATAGTTTCCAACCTAATATATACATTTAATTGTAAAATAATTATTAATTTTTTTTTTTTTTTTTTTTTTTTTTTTTATCATACGTTATGCTTTCTCGTTTTCGTACCTGCCATTACCATGCCTGAATAATGCTAAAATCTCTTCGAAGGTCTTATTCTTGGTTTCGGGAACCTTCTTGTACGTGAAGATCCAAAAGATCGCTAGGAATGCACTGAACGGTAGGAACGTGTAGTTGTCGAGATTATTCTGGAAGAAAAAAAGATAATAAATTGTTTAAAAATAAACATCGAAAAAATCACGGAATTTTGCTTTTTAAAGTACGTTAAAAACTTTTACATAAACGTAAGGCCTTTAGATCCAAGAGAACGTAACAATTAATTTAATGCTTTTGTATGCGCGTCTGACCATATTCGTATATTACTACTTGGCCCTCTTTTTTTATAAAAAATGAACACGTAGAAGATGTTACGCTCGCAAAAAAAAAATAAATAAATAAATAAATAAATAAATATTGTATAATAACTCTTTTAGAAATTAGATACTTTCAATTATTTATTTTTAAGCAGAATTATATTTAAAAAAAAAAGATTTTGAGATAATTTTTTAAAATATTTTTGGTAAAATGAATTACAGAAATTATAATTATTCTTTATAACATTGTTGTAGAAATTAAATCAATGATAAGTTTGATAAAACAATCGATGCGTACAAAATAAACTATGCATTTATAAATAGACTCGTTCAACATATTTTCGTAACATTATTCTCGATAACTCTGTAAACTAAGAAATTTACTTCGCCCTCGCGAAAGTAGTCCCCGAGTTAAGAGAGAGAGAGAGAGAGAGAGAGAGAGAGAGAACGGGATGTTCAGAGCTACATCCGCATCGTTTATTATTCATCGAGTACTATTCTGTCATAAAGCTCTACATATATTGCATTGTGCAGCTACCTTATATGTACTTGAATTTTGCCTTCTCGGATGCATGTAAATGATAACCTCGAGCATTGTTGTACACAAAAATTTAAAGAACGCGAGGAGTGCGTCTTGACTGCACTTTACATGCTTGGTTATAATGGAAACGTGAGATAAGAAATGTAATTTCGCGGTAAGAATTATTTGGTATTAAAAATAATATCGTACATTTTGAAACTTTGAATATAATGGATTTTATAATAATGTTGAATTGGTTAATGAACTTATCCGCAATGCAGATACGTTTTTACAATTATTTGATCAATTAACACGGGAAATTTGTAACCGATGAATATTAAATTATTCAAAGATCAATAATCAATATTAAATAATAACTATTTTAGATGAATATTAAAACTAATGTTTACCAAAATAACTTTATCATTTTCATTTTGTCGAAATTTTGGTTGGAAATCATAAAAACTATTATAAATATACATATTATTTTAATTCTTTGAATTGCAATTAAACAACTACTTGCAATTAACAAATTAATTATTACAAGTTATTTTTATGGAAATAAGTCAGTCACATTATTTGATTTATTAGAAATAAAAGATATCTCGAAAGAAGCAGTTCTCGTTTCTTAATAAAAATTATTTGAAAAGTAATAATAATTCTCTAATGAAATAAATATTAAAGTAGACTATTTTATTTTATTTATTTATTTATTTATTTATTTTTTTCAAATAAAAAATCAAATTGTTTTATTGATCGCGCGATGCCATTCTATTTGCAAGATTGTATTTATAAAACTAAAGCCTTCATTTTAAAAATAGCTCATACAGTCTTTGCATATTGACCTAGCGCATTATTCAAAAATAATCCAAAGTTCAAAATTGCTCCCTCGATCGTGCGAAATATTTTAATTGGTAATTCGAGTATTATAAATAGGATAAAAATAAAATGTTTAAATTGAGAAAAGGTGAAAGATGGTCTTTCGATTAAAAAATTTAAAATCAACTTTAATCCTTGTTATTTAAGATTTTTAAGATCGTTAAAGAAAAAAATAAATAAATAAATAAATAAATAAAAGAATGTAACAATAAATAAATAATAATAAATTTACCTTCATGCTTGGGAAGCAAATTCCAACGAGGAAGTTAGCCATCCAATTGACGAGAACCGCGATGGACATGGCGGCGGGTCTCGGGCCCTGGGAGAACAGCTCGGCCGTAATCATCCAGGGTATCGAGCCCGGACCCACCGCGAAGAACACGACGAAGCTCAGGATCGAGACGACCGACAGGTACGACATCCAGTCTATCATTTCCTGTACGTAACCAAAAAACTCCTATCAGGGCAGTAGAATCGTGTTCGTCTTTCCTGAGCTGCTGGAGGAGCCTCAGGGCACGTGAATTGTTTTTTTTTTTTGTTTTTTTTTTATTTATTTATTTATTTATTTTTTTTTTTTGAAACCAAAGAAAATTAAAAATTTATAGAAAAAAATAATAATAATAAAAGTTGCATGCCGCATGCAGCTCAATCCTGTGTTCGATGTTTCATTTTTTTTTTTTTTTTTTTTCAATTTATATTTACTTTGTTTACCGTAAACTTCCAAGCTTTGATTTTATTTTCGTCGTTCAAGCTATATATTTCTATGTAATCTCAAAAAATATCATTTATTATTGGTTCATATGTAGTATAAGAAATATTTTAATTTATTATGCAAGATTTTCATTCAATTTTATAATATCCTCAATGACACATAAAGTATCTAAATTTAAAAGTCATTGTTGAAAATCAACACTTGTTTTATAACTTTATAAATGAATATTAATTAAAAATTAATCTCTTTTGCATTTTTATTGCAATTGAATTTCTTTAAAAGACATATCATACCATTTTTTATGTCTATATTACAAAACTGTCTTATTTATTATTAAGAATCAGTACAGCAAACACGATTAATTAATATACAAGTTATTGTAAAGCCCAACATAATTGCTATTAAAAATATAATATTCATCAAGTTCTGCTAATCTAAATTTGTGCTACAATTGACGATAGTACATTGTGTGTTAAATTACGTACAAAATACTTTGTTAGTAGTGATATTTTTTATGAGATTAAACATTTTTTCAGAGTAATGCAAAATAAACTATGTTATTGTAAGGTAAAGGTTCATTTTTCTCATTGAAATTAAAATATCAGTAAAATAGGCATGTAATAAAATAATGCAATAAAATAATGATATAAAAAAGAGAAGATGTGAACATATTTTAAAATTCATTATAATAGTTATGTGTGTGCAATAGAATTGCAAATGAAAAACTTAAGCGATACGTTAATTTATCGCGACGTGTTAATTTTATTTTGATTTAAAGTAAACGCAATGTTTGCAAAAAAAAAAAAAAAAAACAAACAAATTAGTATGCGATATAATTAAGATGGTATAAAGCGAAAAAAAAAAAAAAAAGGAAGAAAGCATTGTGTTAAGTGAACATTGACCTTACTCGATTTCGCTTACGCGTTTGTTTAAGACTACGAAGAAAGTACAAAGCGAATGCAGTAGTTATATAGCGATCGACTTTAATCGTGATAATAATGGACAGAATCATTAAAAGCATCGACATTATACACAAAATGACGTCACGGCGTTTCGTGATAAGATGAAAAGTGCGGTAAACAGGTTTGAGCTAACCGATAACATAAGCTGATAAAGATGCGCATAACGGATAGATTAAAATCTCCTCCAGACAGTTCACGAAAGAATGGCTGAGATGATGGGGAGGGGAGGGAAAAGAGGAAATGGGAAATTCAAAGCGTTTGACAAGGAGAGGAGAAAATTTAAAATAGAAAATCGTCGCGACGGCAGCATCCGCTATCTGCAGATTCCTCGTTTCGTTCTGCAATTTCGTGACGAGAGGCCGTTTTAGCCTCGTGAATAGAAAATGAGATACAGAGGTTCGTTGTGACTTTAAGTTGTGCATAACGAGTGACTTTTTCAATTTCGTTTAATTGATTCTCGCTCGATGGCGCAAATGTATAAAATGTTGTTTTTAATTGAATCGATGATTATAAAGTTGCATGTATGTATAGTTTAATTTAAAGCGATTAAAATTTAATTTTAAAATATTAAATAATTTTTTCTCGTTTTATTGCGTATAAATACAAAAAAAAAAAAAAAAAAAAAAAAAATAGCAATATCGTTAATTGCGATAATTTAATGATTCTGCAGATACAGATTTACCATCTGAAAATAATAAACATAAAATAAACAAATTTAATTCACAATTGGATGGGAGAGTTTTGTGAAAGCAGTTATTTACATGCGGGTATAATAGGAAACCTTACATACTAAATGAGTGACTGGGATTAAATTAAAATGATATATATTTATGAAAGTATATATAATAATAATATTAATAATAATAATAATATATACACACATATTATAATCGACAATCGAGCAGTGTAAGTTATAATCTCACACCGTCGGTGCAAAAAAACGTCATATATGTATGTGCATATATATTTGCCGCACTCCAGCTGTGAACAAAGTGTTAGTATATGGTACGCACCCCCCGACATCCAGGTGCATATTATACACGTCGAGTGATATTGTAATATTTAATGTATGTAAACAGGAACAAACACAGTTCTTCCACTTGCTTTTTTTTTTCTTTTTTTTTTTTTACTGTTTAGGGTATCCATTTAACAGCTCTACATGTCGTTGCAGCATTTAAACGCTCGTTAATCATGTATTATGTTGGTATATAATTATGTCGATTGAGTTGTAATTTTTGATGAATCGTAAGAAACTAAATAGTTCGTTAGTTTTTGCTTGATTAGTTTCAATGCTAGCTTTTAAACTTACTAACTTAATGTTAGCTTTTAAACTACGTTTGCATATCGTCTAGTCAACTATGATTCTTTACTTTGAATAACTTCTTTTCTTTACAATGTAATAACTACACATTTACAATTTTTTATTTTCTTTTTATCAACAAAAGTACTTTGTCGAAAAATATTTTATACTTTAAGCGTTATATTATTATCTTAACATTAAATCGTATTTATTCGTTAAAAAATAATGCAATATCGACATTAAAATCAATAAAACTACTTAAACAATTTATTTAATTTACAACTTTAATTGAAACTCAATTTCTCAATGTAAATATAATCGTCGATCTAAATGCATTTCACGGAATGCATTTTTCAGCAAATCGATACCTTTTCTTAAAATATTTTTATCAAAGAATGTATATAGTGAATCTAATTGTAAATGTATTATTAATGGAATGAAATAAATGAATATAACGTTTGAAATTCATGGCGATTCTCAATTTACATATCTCTTTTCTGCTTAAAAGCGTATAAAATATCATAAAAAGAATTTTGACGGATAAAAGATTTTATTTGCAATAAAAATTTGAAGAAGGAAAAAAAAGAAGAAAGTCGCGTTAAAAAAAAACGTTAAAAAAAGATATAATAAAAATGTATAACATTATCGGTATATTCTCGATTCAAATAAGTGCGTTTAATAGAAAATATTTCGAGCGTATCACTTTATCGATTCGATATTATGGATTTTTTTTTTTTTTTTTTTTTTTTTTTTTTTTTTTTTTTTTTTAAAACCGCGTTAAATCGCAGCGAGAAGTCTCGATATTCGTATATATAAAAGTGGGTCGGAAAATAGTCGATAGACGCGGGCCGAAAGTGCACATACGCGTCGTAAACGATAAAACGGTGGGAGAAAGAGAGAGAAGGGGAAAAGAAGGTTAACGCGCACGATAAAAAAAAAAAAAAGGATCTTGAGCAAAAATCGGTAAACTTTCATCTGCCGCGCGCAGCAGCGGTAGCAGCAGCAGCAGCAGCACTTGGTTAATGGTAACATATTTCCTCTGTTGCGCGCGCTCGACTCCCGAGAATTCCGCGTTTGGAGAAACGGAGAAAGAGCGAGATAGTGATAGATATATAGATAGAGCGAGGCAGTTGAAGAAGAGGCTCTCGAATGGCGTTTACTCACCTTTATAAGGAACGAAATAGTGATGAATATGGAAAAGATAAACATGCCGCCGAGGCCGTAAAGATGGAGAGTCCGCCTGCCGGTGCGGTCCATTAGGGGAATGGAGATGAGGGTCATGCAGACCATGATTATGCCGATGCCGATTGTCGCGAACTTGGCGCTCTCCGGTGGCAGTCCCGACGTCGTGAACAGGCTCGTCGAGTAGTAGAAAACCTAAGTCAAAGAGATAAACGAACGAGCGTGGCATTTTTTTTTTTTTTTTTTTTTTTTTTTTTCATACTATTTTTGCCGAAGTAAAATTTGATGGATGCGAGAGGCACGGAAATAGAGAGAGAGAGAGAGAGAGAGAGAGAGAAAAAAAAGTAAGAGCTGCTTTTGTACTCGAAAAAAAAAAAAGAAAAAAAAAAAAAATAATGTTTGCTTTGTAATGGAAAAAGTTCTACTTCTGTGCTTCAAAAATATTATGCTCTTTTTTAAATTAAGCCAGTGATAGTTTTAAAATTTACTTAAATTTTATTTAAATCAAATTTATTTAATTATCTGAAAACGTTACTCAGTTTATTAAATATACTACTGTTTTACTTTTTTTACTTTTTGTTTTTAAATAAATTAATGTTAAAAATAAAATTAAAAATTTTCCAGTACTTGCGAAAATTTATACTTAAATTCAAAACATTTTATTAAAATTCATTCCTAGAAAAATTGTTTACATTTCATAGAAAATTCATTTACTACGTAACGTTTTCGTTTCAAATTTTTGTAATACAACGTGATTTTATTTAAATATTTAACCGCTACAGAGTGCTGAATTTTTTTTTTCACGTTAAATTCTCGAACGTAATAATTTTTGCCGGTAATAAAATAAATTATTATGGAAATTTTTATGAAATTAATAACGTTATTGAGATTCAATTCGTGCAATAATATCTTCACAGTCTCAATAAATATAAACGCGACAATCAAAAGTGAGTTTACGCGATAATTCTAAAGCAGTCCACGGTCGGCTAATCAAAGTAACAAATTATACGCATCGAGAGAGAGAGAGAGAGAGAGAGAGAAAGAAAGACGAACCGTTAGTGCAAACGATCTCCTTCTCTTTCGACGTACGCATGTATAGGAAATTCGTATATACTCACAGCGTTGATGCCGGAAAGCTGCTGCGACAGCTGCATGACGACGCCGATAACGAGGGGCGCCCTTAAGGTAGGGCTGCATATCAGCTCGGTCATCGAGATCGTCGACTCGGCCTGTTGGGCCCGTTCCTCCGCCCTCATCTCCTCGATGTCCTCCTCGACTTGATTGCTCGCTCTCAATTTTCTCAGCGCCTTGCGCGCCTCCTCCTCCCACTGCTTCGTAATGAGCAAATACCTAAGGCACGGGAGAAGAACCGCGACGATTTAATGACGAAAGAGACGACCCGCACAACGGGAAAAGGGAAGAAGATAACTCCCCCCACTACCCTATCCCTCACATGCCATCTTCCTCTACTGTCTCCTCTTACTCCTTCATTATCGCGAGCTTTCACAATGGCACTTTGCCTCGTTTAACGCCGCCTACCGTTTCCTTTTTCCACGAAAAGGAAAGCGAGAGAAAGAGAGAGAGAGAGAGCATACTGCGCATTATTCATAAACGACGCTCACCTCTCTTCTTCGATGAAGAAAGCCGATCGTCGCTCTCTCTCTCTCTCTCTCTCTTTCTCTCTCGAGTCCTTAACCCCAAGCTAATTCTGACCAAATATTTACCACCTCTTAACGCTCTTCGCACCTAATCTCCCACCCCATTACCACCAACCGTCCTTTTATCAACACCCTTGGCCGAAGTAAATATTTTCTTCTTAGCGGTAGGAAAATATTATCGGCTATTGATTCGAGAATTAGAGAAGCGATCCTTTCGTTTTTTAATATATAATTCATTTTTATACTACTTTACACGCGCGTTGCTTTATCAAAATTCTTTTATTCTAGCTACTAAAAAGTTAATTTATTCGATGCATTTTGTTAATTTACTCATATATTTACGCGATTTATTTGAAAGTCAAGTAAAAATTGCATAATATTCATAGAATAAAAAATTCCTTGTCATTTTGTTTGAAAATAATATCATCGATATTTCAAACAAAAATCAAATTATGAATAATTGACTTTATCGATATAATATAAATTATTCATTAGTTGTTGACCAATTTTTAATTGAATTACGCAAAGGTATCAATTTATTTATGAATTATTTATGCAATTATAATTAAAATACAGTGAAATTTAATAAAAAAATTGCAATCAATAAAAAATTAATTACTATTTATTTTAAAAATTTACGCTATCCGATAATTATTTTATCTACTTTGAAAAATTTGACACGGGTTGTACAAAAAATTTATTAGTTGACTATTAGTAACCAAAATTTGTGTCACTATTTATAAGAAAAATTTATACTGTAATTTGATAATTAATTTTTTAATTATGATAAAAAATAATTACTTTATGATGTTAAAATATATATATCTACACTTTTTTTTTTAAACAAAAATATTAGTTTACCTAAACTTGCAACGTTTTTAAAGAGCGAATAATTATCATTCACTTAATCCTAGATCGTTACACATTAGTATATTACAAACAATAAATCTCCGACGCTGTTTAAGAGTATTCCCGACTCACTGTTCAAGTTTGCAATGAGTGTAAGAAATAAACGTTCAAAGTTTTTGATAATTCTCGAGTAAATTTAATAAATATTCTTTTATACCAGTTAATTTTTTACAAAAAAATATTATGTTTAGTGATCCAAGGTTACTAATAAAATCATATTTCTATTATTTATCGAATCTAAAAACGAGTTTTTTGTAAATAAAAGTACACACACATATATATATATATATATAAATATTACCTGGGCGATTCGGGACACAAAGGCAGCAAGAGTAACTGAAGCACGGCCGGACAAATGGCGAGGCCAAGTAGCACGGGCCAGCCGTCGTTCGTGCCGAGTATCTGCTCGATACCGAGCACCTGAGATACGAGTAGGCCGATCGTAACCGCGAGCTGATTAACCGTGCCGAGGCCCCCGCGCAAATTCAACGGCGCTATTTCCGATATGTACATGGGAACGAGGGAGGTGTTCAGGCCGCAGTTGACGCCGATGACGAAACGACCGACGAACAGTATCTCGAACGAATGGGCGATCTTCGTGCAGCCCATCAGGCACGCACCCAGGATACCCACGACGTTGTTCAGCAGTAGACCACCTTTTCTGTTTATTCAAAACAATTTTAATATATTTTTTTTTTCTTTTTTTTCTTTTTTTTCTTTTTTTTCTTTTTTTATTTTGTATTACATTGTGTCATTCTCGTATGAGTTTAACGAAATTTTTATAGTTTTTTTATCGTTCGCCTGGACGAATCAACGTTATGTTTTACTAATTTTCTTTGATAACAAGAAAAAAAAAAAAAAAAAAAAAAAACTGTAAATACACTAATACGAACGTCGATCCGTTAAACCGCTTATTACCGATTACTTTAATCGTACTAAATATATCAGCGTTTACAATAAACCCGTACAAATAATGTTCATTAATTAGTAATTTATTCTGCAACGTAATTAGATTGAGTACAATCATCTTTTTGATACGCTAAATGAGCTTATGATAATAATGAAGGTTCGGTGAAAAAATATTCACCCGTATTGATGATTACGTTGCGTAAATTTATCGAATGTCTGACCATATCATATCGTGTACTACTAGCTAAATACTAAACAGTATTATATATGCGCGCGCGTTTGAAGTAATATTATTATTCGTTAATTCTGTAATCGATTGACCGCAAATTTATTGATTAATATAAATTACATAAATAAGAAATATTTTATACTTGATTGTTATTGCTTTTTTTTATTTTTAAAAAGTCATCTTACCTAAAAAGATTTATATAATTAAGGTATTATTAAAAAAATATTAATGAAAAGACTTTAATCGCGTGTAAATACAGAAACGGCAATCATCGAGCAAAATTTTCAAAAAAAAATAAATAAATAAATAAATAAAAAAAAAAAGTATCACACGGCGAGACTAACCTGCCAAATCTATTGGCAATGATCCCTCCACTGAAGCCTCCGAGCATTCCGCCGATGGCGAATATGCTGACTGCTACCGAGTATAACCTCTGCACCGAGTCTTCGGAAATATCCTCGCCGTATCGATCCTTGTACACATCTTTCATGAAATTTTCGATGTTCTGCGGCAAAAAGAAAAAGAAAAGAAAATAAAATATATACATTGTATAAAGGCAAGGTAAGCGAATTAAGAACGGAACTTGAGTTTTTTTTTTTTTTTTTTTTTTTCGAGTATTTGATGCGGCTTGATCTAATTGGAAGGAAGTCAGTTATATACTATAGAAGGAAGGTGACCTAATTTTATTTTTCTTTTTTTTTTTTTTTTTAAATTCTGTGGTTCCTTAACGATTAAAAAATGTTTCCTTCTACTACTCATTTTGGCGCTTCGTATATGAATTTATAAATATAAATGTTAATTTGATTTATCGATGTTTTTTTTTTATTTTCTCATAAATAAGTAAGACAATTTAATTTTTTTCATTCATAAAATTGTCAAATTTTCAATGATAAAATTATTTTCTTTTCGTTACAATTATACTCGTATTTAAAATTCCTTTGCATCGCCCTAATAATTTAATGGGTAAATTACCTTTTCTGGCGCATTTATAACTCCAGTGTTGTATCCGAACTGCAGCATACCAAGTACCGCTGCCAGTATCGCATACGACAGGAAGAACGTCAACCCCTGTAAATTTAATGAACGCGATTACATAAATATTAAAGATAATCTTATATATATATATATATGGTATACACGTATACTAAAAAATATACAATTTTAATCGAGCGTATGGGTTGGTAAAATAAACAATTATCGATATAAATAATGTAATTAAATGTTTTATTTAACAAAATTAATTGTTGTGGTAACAAAACAAAAGTGAATACATTCCTTTTTACGCAACTAAATGCATAAAATGTCAAATAAAAAATATCTTGAACTATAATATTAATAATAATAATAATAATAATAATAATAATAATAATAATAATAATAATAATAATAATAATAATGCGAAAAAATAAAATTTTATAACTGATTAATATATAACGTATGAACATATAAATGTTTTACACAGATGCATGATAAATTATAATTACGATGACAATATTACGAAATGCATATAATGTATACACATTTTACATTTATTAAATAAAACAGAATTAATAATCTAAATGATAAAATAAAAATACTTGAAGGTAAATTTTCAACATCTTATTTCATATACATTTAGAATACAGTTACATTATAATACATAATAAAACATAAAAATAACAATAATTTTAATAATTATATATATATATATATATTGATGAAAATGAAACTTTTAATAAAAATGTCCAACCTGTTGTGATAAAATAAAAGTGAAAAATTAATGGAAGAAAATATGATGATAAAATAAAACCAACTAATGATAATTTGAAATAAAGCTAAGGATCTTCTATAATAATATAGAATAAATAATATAATTAAATAAAAATTATTGCTTACACATAAAATAAATGAAAAATATCTGAAACAAGAAGAAAATAAACACTGATTTAAAGATAATCATGCTTTATAAAAAACGTAAAAATATAAACACGTATTAAAATTTAAAACATTCAGAATATAATTTAAAAATTAACGACTATAATAAGAAAACATATTAAAATATATGTTTAAATAAATGATTCACCTGCTCTAAAAGCCTTAGCTTTCTTCTGTGTGAATGCTCCTCTAGTCGATCCACATATTCCCTCAACTCTTCTATTTCCTCTTTCACTTGCTGCACTGTGTCCAACTCGTGCTGAATTATTTAAAAAAAAAAAAAAGTTTTCATTGTGAACGTTTATCGTGAAATTGTTTCGAACGTTAATTACAAAACTATTTTTACTTTTTTTATAATTTTTAATATTCAAAATTTTTGACCGTTAAAATGTTAACGTTACATAAAACGGGTTAAAAAGTACGTGTTTTAATAGTTCGTTATAAAATATTTATTATTACACTTTTAAGAAAACAATTTTTTGTGATTTTATGTTAACCTTTTATGGCTCTATAAAAATGTTTGTAATAATTTTTATATCTAATCGTTTAATTCAAATAAATTATATTTATTTTCTATTTTTTTCATTATTATTTTAGCAAATAAATTCGAATAACAATTTTATATTGTAAAATAAAATGATAAAATTAACTTCCATATTTATCATTAATTATTATATGTGCATTGTACGTTTATATCAATTATACACGTTTCATTAAAAAAAAAACAAAAATCGCGTTATTTCGTTTTATGTAAAGCTTTATGTAAAATCTTAAATTTCAATAAAAAATTTTTATTTATCGAATTTCCGTAAAAACGTTTACTATTAATATACTTGGCACGTATGTATAGAGAGACGAAGAGATACACCGTTACAATTTCAACGTACGCGTCATCCCCTTTGAGTTCTTTAATATTCCATTTGGTACGATGTATACCACTAACCGATACACATACCACGCAAAGTGAATAAAAATTAATTAAGAAAAAATGTAGCGCCAATATTTTTACTCTCTCTCTCTCTCTCTCGCTTTCTCTTATTCTCTCTCGCGCGCAAGCGCGATACTCTAATTAGAATTTCCTCGGATGTGTACGCGCGTATATAAGCGCGGGAACGCGTGTTATATTGCAACGACTCAGTCCCGGGAGACACGCGAGACATTATAACATTTCGCGTTATGTATTGTTGGAATTCGTCAATGTCATGCGTCACAAACTCAAGCGGATCCTGGAATTTCTGTTTTGTTACTGATTCTTTTTTTTATCTCATTTTTTTTTTTTTTTTTTTTTTTTTTTTTCGATCGATTTTATTTAACAAACAACGGAGTAAAATTATGGCGCGATAAGTGCTGGAGTAATAAAAAACGAAAGCTTGTTTTGTTTGAAAGATAGAATTTAAAAGTATGCACTTATAATAAAAATCTTTAGTGTAACACATTGTCCTTTTGAATCGGCTTTTTGAATAAATTGTTTTTTATATCAATGTTTAAATTTACTAATGTTTTTTATAATTGTTTAATTAATATTTTTGAAGATTTTTCATTTGTAATGAAAAATTAAAGAATAGTCGTTTGGAAATAAATGATAATGTTGAAAAAAGAAAATTGGGAAATTTTTAAATATCTATTTAAAACGAAGAGGTCGTCATATTATTTTATAACTTTTATTTTATGTAAAATAAGGAATGAAACACTTTTTCATTATATTCAAATTAAAATTAAGAATATATTTTCATACTTGAATTACAATAATAATAAAAAATAAATTTTACGTATAATGTATAAAAGTATATAATTATATAATCAAATATAAGAATGCATGAGTAATCGTAATAATTTAAAATATTTTATAAATAAATTTAAGGAAAGATATGTGTAAATAAACATAAAATATTTTATTATATTTGAAACGCTAAAATAAATTTGTAAAGTGGTTACTATAATCGTTAAAAAGAAAAAAAAAAAAAAAAAAAAATTGATAAATAAATAAATAAATAAATAAAAAAAAAAAAAAAACAAGAAAAGAGAGATTGAGAGAAAGTGAGAAAAAATCCGTCTCACCTTGATCGCCACCATGTCCCGCTTGACCTCGCTGACCTCGCTCTGGCATGACTCGACGCTCTTGGTGAGCTGCTGCAGCTGCGTCCGGATTTCGCAGAGCGCGACGGTCGTCTCGAGCTGTCGGTCGCCTCGCTGCAGCTCGTCCAGCTTAGCGCTCAGGTTCATGCTCATCACGCTCACCTGCTTCTGCAGACTGTCCCAACGACGCGTACGTCCGAGTTGTGCGCGTATGCGCGCATGTGCGTGTGTTTGTGTATGTGTGCGTCCCACGCGCACGGGAAAAATGCAAAGGAGAACACACGAGCGCGCGCGCACGAGCGCCCCAACGTTAATTATTACCGCGCTGCAACTCTCTCTTGCCGATTTTTTTGCTTTTTTTTTTGCTTTTTTTTTTTTTTTTTTTTTCTTTTATACGCGCATGACGCTTCTAATGCATCTTTTACTCATCGATCTGAGCTTTTTTATCACTCACTCTCTCTCTCTCTCTTCCTCTCTTTCTCTCTTTCTCGCTCTTTCTTTATCGGAAGGAGAGAGCTGCGCGATATTTTCAATTGGATATTTACAAACTCTTTAACAAAATTGCTTGGTTTTAACTTTATAAACGATTAATAATTAAAATTTTATATATTTATAGATATCCCTTGGTTATGAAATTATTACTCAATCAACGAAAAAATTTTAATTTAAAAAAAAGAAAACCAGCGTATTCCGATTTAAATTTTAAATCGCAGTTTAAAAACAATTTCACAAGTTTAGATTAAAATATTCAATATTTGCGCGATTTTGTCAAAGAATTTTTAAATATCTCAAATTTAAATTCTTTCTCTCTCTCTATCATTATTCATTTATATTAATTTGACTTTACTTTTTTTTCAATACTTTTTAGTGTTCATAAAACTGACAAAAATTTAATCAATCATTCATTACCTACTGCAACTCACGTGATCAAAATGTAATCAATGTTTTAATGCCGTCAATGAATTTTGTATATATATGTAAATATTTATTTTTTATCATAATGCATCAATTATGAGGCTATACACCTCTGATTTTCAATAATATTAATTTATTACACAAATATCGTGCATAGTTTATTTATATATTGCTTATCATTAAATCAAATGTTTCAACTTAAATTGATTATTTCATCAATGCCATAACTAAATTGAAATAAAATTTGCTGTGTAAAAAAAAAAAAAAAATAAATAAATAAATAACTTGAAACTTGAAAATTTCTCTTTAACTGTGTTTGATAAATGTAATAATACGTTAATATTTTGTCAATATAAATAAATCTCAAATGTAAATAAAACTCAGTAAGAGTAAGTGTGAAATCGTTGCTTCAATTGATGTATATTCATAAGATTATTTTAAAGCAATAGGAATATTAAATCTCTATATGTAGCTAGAAATACCAAAGTAAAACATGAAATAAAATAAATAGAAAATAAATAATACTTAATAACATTTTTTTTTTTTTTTTTTAAATATTACGTTTTACAGTCTGTCAAGTAAGAGCGTTGTCGACTTCACCGACAGGTAATAAAAGATTTCGCTCTAATTCCTTCGCGAACCGATAGAGGAAAGCTTTGTCCTTGATGCATTGTCAACAAAGATCCAGTTGTCGTTGATCTTTTGAAAGAGAATCACGTTAAACGCCATGAGTGCTAAGTACGCGTCGCGCTACGAGGCTGTATTCCTTTGCATCCACCCGAAAGGTCCCAAAATGTCGCAAACAGCGGCTGCTAAATATATGAGAAAGTCGAAGGCATTTGTACAGAAGTGGATACAGCGCTATAAAGTGGCTAAAAATGTCGATGATTTACCAGAACGTGGCTCGATAGGAAAAGTGAACAAAAAAGATGAAAAAAGAATAGTGAATCTGTTTTCGCAGAATCCTGCTTTAACACTGCGGCAAGGACAAGCAAAATTTATGGCAAAAGGTTTAGATATATCCTACGAAACTATCCGAACCCATCTTCGTACTCATCATCTGAAATAGCGCAACACAATGAAGAAGCCTCTGTTGACTGAAAAACATGTGACAAAGCGACTCGCTTGGGCGCATCGCTCGCTATTGATAGAGATTTTGAAAATGTCATTTTTACTGATGAATGTTCTATATGGGCACGTTCTGTCCTCACGCGAGAGCCTGGTCAACTTCCACCAATAGGCTTGTTCAGCGGACCGTAAAACATGGAATAAAGGTGCATCTTTGGGGCTGCTTCTCAAAGCAGGGATTCGGCACTTTGCACCTCTTTACTGACAACCTAAATGCCGAGAAAATGATAAAAATCTACAAAAAGGCTTTACTGCCATCTGCCAAACGATGGTTCATCACAAAAAATGAAGATTGGATTCTGCAGGAGGACAACGATCCTAAACACCGCAGCAAGCTCTGTACTCAGTGGAAGACTCAATCTGGCATCGTTACATTGGATTGGCCGTCGCAGTCGCCCGATGCAATCCCTATTGAAAATGTGTGGGCATATATTAAACGGAAGCTTCGTGGAAGACGCACATACACTTTGAAGCAGTTGTCTTACGAAATTCGTCGGATCTGGAGATCCTTGCCACTAGAATACGCCGTCAAATTAGTAGAAAGCATGCCTCGGAGATGCCAGGCAATTATCGACGCCGGTGGTGACTGGACACATTATTGACCAAATTGCATCATAGTTTGTAATGTGTACAATGTATATATAAATATGAAAGTTTCATCAAATAAATTTTTTTATAAATTACGCGACCACGCTCTTACTTGACAGACTGTAATCAATTTATTTCGTTTGAAATAAGCGTCAAATTAAAAATTACAAACTATATAAGTATGCAAGAAAATTCCAAGTTCATTATCGAGCTAAATAAATAATTTCAAAATAATAATAAAAACAATTTCTCGTTAAGAAAATTCATTTTTATATCGAAAAAAACAAAATATACGTGAATAATCATCGATGTATAGCCTTGAAAAAAGTTTGCTTCGGCAATTTTCTCGGCATAAAAGATTTTCTTAAACAGTAACAATTACATTTAATATATACTATATTGAGAGAAAACAACACAGACAAAATACAAATGCCACTAAAAGCATGTCTAAAATATGTGTGTATATAGTGATTGTAAAGTGAAACATATAATATATATATATATATAACGCTACTAGTGATTTCGTAGCTGTGCACATTAGGACAGAGTCACGCATTGCAGTGGCGTATATAGTTTTGACACTCAAAGTGTGTATAATAATAATAATAATAATAATAATAATAATAATAATAATAATAATAATAATAATAATAATAATAATAATAATCATAATAATAATAATGTAACTTCGATGAACTATCGAAAATATTATATGATAAAGGTTTCGCTTTTTGTCTTTATTTACGATTCGGAAGAAAAAGAAAAAAATAACCGTAAAAAATAATTGGAAATCGATTAACATGTAGCAATATTTTTAAAAAAACTCTTCTATTATCAATTAGAAGATAGTTTGAATTGTTTAATTATATATACATGAATTTATATAAATATTAAGGAGAAAGGAATTTACTACAGTTTAAAATATTTTTAAAGTAACCATCTAAATCAAGTCGATGCTAACTGTAAATCGTTTATTGTTTAAAATAAGTCATATTAAAATTAGAGAATTTGAGTAAAATATACCAAGTTAATAATGTAATATGGATTTTGTGTAAAAATATTTAAAAAATACATCAAAATTTTGATTTATTTGATAATAAATTATTCAATATAATTTAAATCATATTAATTTCATTTAAGATATTTTATATCAATGCACATTAAAATTTCATTAAAATTCAACAATTCTTCAAGGTATATTATATATTGCACTTCAAAATTTTAAAAATAACGTAAAAGCACACATGCAATTGTAAGAATAAATAAGCGCAAGTAGAACAAAAGTAAAGCATTTCTCGACATTTTATCGAAGCCTTTGAAAAAGACTTAATTGATTTACATATTGTATCATAAAAGTTCTAATTAAGACTCATGAAAGTTAAGACGATGATCGTTTAAAATATACGATATATGTATATTTTCTTCTTATAAAAATGAAATTTAAGCTATCGATGAAGTGAAATATCTAAAATGGCAAGATGCAATTAATGAAGGTGACTGTACTAAGATAAAATAAAAGATAA